>VYZT01058801.1:0-34154 GCA_013400735.1 Pomatostomus ruficeps | reverse complement strand
ACCTCCTCTGTCCCCTCAGACACCTCCTGCACCCCTCGGCACCTCCTCTGTCCCCTCAGACACCCCCTGCATCCCTCGGCACCTCCTCTGTCCCCTCAGACACCTCCTGCATCCCTCGGCACCTCCTCTGTCCCCTCAGACACCCCCTGCATCCCTCGGCACCTCCTCTGTCCCCTCAGACACCCTCTGCCTCTTTCAGCAGCAGGCGGCGGTGAAAGCCAAGGTGGCACTGGCAGGACTGGATATCCCTGGGGGAACCCCCAAACTGGCACCCTCCAGGTGTCTCCCCCATTTTCCCCTGCCCCATCAGCGTGGTACTCTCAACAGGCAGTATCCAGCAGAACCCACACTCCTGGGGCTTCTGTGGTATTCCAGAAACACCCCTCTCTCCAATCACCCCAGCAAGGTCTGCCAGGCTGTGCCAGCAGCCACACGCAAGGGTTAAAATAAAACTCATCCAAAAGAAAGCATTTAGCACCCTTTTATCTGTATTTTCTATTCCGAAGTTAATTACTGGCAACTAGATTTATCTCTTGCATGCTGCTTAAATCCTGAGAAATTCTCATCTAACAATCAATTATTATTTAATAACCTACACGATCCATTCTTATTAAATTTCAATTAATTGCTTATTTGAGGCCGGATTTTTCTTCTCGCTTCTCTAATCCTGAATATTTGAGGCACTGGAGGGGGGTTTATTACCATTTCCTTCCCTTTGCTCGCCCGGCATGGTTTCCCTCTTCCCACCCCAGCTGGCACTCAACGTGAATGCAAGCACGGGGCAACCCACTTCAGGGAAGAAGGAAAGCTTCAGGGAAGAAGGAAAGCTTCAGGGAAGAGGGAAAGCTTCAGGGAAGAGGGAAAGCTTCAGGGAAGAAGGAAAGCTTTAGGGAAGAGGGAAAGCTTTAGGGAAGACAGGCAGTGAGGCTGCGAGCCATGGATGTCACCCAAGCAGAAACAGGTAAGGAGCTCCCAGCTGCCCCAGGGGTAGGAGGCCCTGCTTCACTCACCAACCTCTGGATCAGTGCAGGAGCTGGGATCAATGGCAAACCCTCCCCTGAGTTAGCAGTTTCTAAAGGAAGCCAGTGTTTGCGGGTGCAGGGAAGGGCTGGGGCCAGAAGAAGCCATGAAGGTCATGAGCTGGCCCAACACACCCCCTTGGCATGGGAAATAAGCTTTCAGATGGATCTGACCACCCCAGTTTTGCCCTGATAACTCATATGGACATCCCAGGAAAGCATCCCAGAGTCCTTCCTCCGAGGGTCTACAGCCCTGCTCCCGCCCCACCACGCTGTGCCAGACCCACAGCCAGTGCCAGGGGGTTCTGTCCCCACAGCTGGAGGCAGCAGGGACAGAAACAAACAGCGGGGAACACCTGGAGCTGAGAGATGAGAGCGGCTCGCTGCTCCCACCGGCGGTTAATGAGACACGGCTGTAAATCACCCAGCTCCCGCCTCGCTGCCCGCCGGGACAGAGTCTGCCAGACCAGCTCCAATTAGAGCAGGAGCCAGAGGCACCCCCACGATGCCGGACTCACCGTCGGTGAGGGTCTGGAAGCACATCTTGCCGCTGTACTTGCCGTAGCCGGCCACGGTGCGGGCGCGCACCTGCACCACGTACACCATGCCCGGCCGCAGCCCCTCCAGGCGCGCCGTGTTCGTCTGGCTGCGCGCCATCGACGAGTTGTACTCGTTGTGGTCCTGCAGAGAGAGCCATCGTCAGGAATGAGATGAGCTTTAGGGCGGGAGCACGGCGGGACTGCACCCACCTGTGCCTGTTGAGGGCAGGGATGGGGTCGGCTGCAGGGGGATAAAGGAAGGCTGCAGGGGGACAAAGAAACACTCCAGAGGGATACAGGAATGCTGCAGAGGGATAAAGGAATGCTGCAGAGGGATAAAGGAAAGCTCCAGGGGTGCCCCTGACACAGAGGATCCCACAGGAAAGGCTGGGAGAGTTGGGATTGTCCAGCCTGGACAAGAGAAGGCTTTGGGGTAGCCTAACTGTGGCCTTGCAGTACATGAAGGGGCTACAAGGAAGATGGGGATGGACTATTTATGAGGGCCTGAAGTGACAGAAAAAGGGGGAATGGCTTTCCACTGACAGTGAGTCTGTTCAGACTGGATATTGGGGAGAAATTCTCCCCTGTGAGGCTGGAGAGGCCCTGCCCAGAGAAGCTGTGGCTGCCCCTGGATCCCTGGCAGTGTCCAAGGCCAGGTTGGATGGGGCTTGGAGCAGCCTGGGACAGTGGGAGGTGTCCCTGCCCATGGCAGGGGTGGAACTGGATGAGCTTTAAGGTCCCTTCAGCCCAGGACATTCTGTGATTTTATGAAACAGGACCCACAAGGAACTGGGGAGGCCCCAGCAGCATCTGCCTCCCAAGCAGCCCCCTGGTCCCACCAGAGCAGGGAGCATGGAGCAGGCAGAGGGAAACAATAAAATCATCCAGGGCAAAAATAATTTATGAACGACAAATTCCTCCTCGTCAAATGATTGATGTCCTCGTGCATTTCAGAAACATCCCACAGTTATGGAAACCTGGTGTCTCTGCCCAGGGGATGGAACTGGATGATCTTCAAGGTCCCTTCCAATCCAAACCATTCTGTGATTCCACCAAACACCACAATGTGCCCTACGAGACCCTGCTCAAGCAAGTTCAAGGGCAACTCCCTGCTGAGAGCCCCTGCAGCCCTGCTCTGCTGGCCCAGGTCCTTGGCCTAGACCTTGCTGGAAACCTCATGCGTTTCCAGCCTCATTTTTTTGCCCTGTTCCCCAGTGCATTGCTGGTGAGAGGCTGCTGGTGAGATCATCTAATTATTCACACTTAGAGGAATTCATTAGAGCTGGCGAGACGCAGGAGGGATGAACAGCTTGGGCCGGGCACGGTTCATCGCAGGGGCTAGGAGCGTGTCCCCTGCGGGGCAGGACAGCTGCCAGGGACAGGAGCAGTGGAAGGCAGTGACCCGAGGCAGGGACAACCCCCATAACCTTCCCTGGTCCTCTCCAACCCCCTCCCCTCCTCCTGATGCCATGCCCATCATTCAGGTCCCTGCTCATCCCAGCAAATACCGGAGCCAAGGCAGCCTCGGGCACTGACGTGCTGGACAAACGCTGCCCCAGGGCAGGAACGGCTCAGGCGGGACGGGGCTCTGAGCAACCCGATCTAGTGAGAGGTGTCCCATGGCATGGGGTGGAACGAGATGAGCTTCAAGGTCCTTTCCAACTCATAATTCTGATTCCGTGATTTAGCATCTGCAGTCATTCCCACCTTCCAGAGGCAGCTCAGGTGACCCAGTGCCTGTCCCACCTGAACATTCCCAGCAGAGCCTGTCTCGGGGTGTTCCCCCTGTCCCCAGCCAAGCCCCCATTGCAGGGCTCCCCCGACTCACCGGGGCTGGCCTGGAGCCCACGGTGCTGCCCACGTCGGGTGTGCAGATGCGGCTCAGCTTCTCGTAGTAGCGGATCTCATAGTCCAGGATGATCCCGTTGGGCTGCTCGGGCTGGGGCCAGGACAGCGTGATGCTCCTCATGGTGGCACTCACCTGGTGCATGATGGGCACGGTGGAGGGCGCTGCCGAGGAAGCGGGGAGCAAGGGAGAATCAATGGAGAGGAGTAGGAAAAATGGCCCTGAGGAGGGGGAAATCCCCACGGCATCCCAAATCTCCCACGCCTGCGGTTGGCTTCCCCACGGGAGCAGCTCGCTCGTTAGCAGTGGGAAGAGAAGTGTCTCAGCAGCTTTACATGGAAGCAGAGCAGCGAGCCAGCGAGGGAATTCTGCTATTTAACTCCTCCTTTAATTAGGGATTTGCACATCCTTGGTGTTCCTTCTCCCCGGGACTGCTGGCTCCAAGGATGTCTCTCACAGGGGGAGAGACACAGCAAAGCTCTCCCCAGCGGGGCAAACCAAGGCTTGGGGACAGGCTCCAGCTCTGTGTGACATCTGCTGTCACAGCCTCTCTGGGGAGCCAGCACTCGGCACCCAGGGAGCTGTGCCACAGCTGCCACCCCACGTGCTCTCAGGAACGGGGTGTGGAAGCAAAAGCCTGCCCACCCTGAGGACAATGACAGGAAACCAGGGCAGGGACACCCCACCCCAGCTGTGGCTCCAGAGAAGCTGCTGGGGCTGCTCTCAGGGATGCTCATCCTCAGCACCCAAATGTGCTTCTCCAAAGAGAGCAGCGACATTGTCCTTCCACCATCAGGGACACTGAGCCACTGAACCAGCCAGGAGACCCTTCTCCAAATGCTCTGTGCCCTCCCAGTTACACTTATCAGAGGCAGAGCCAGCCAATAGTGCTGGGCAGGGAAAATGCCTGAATACCTGAACCTGGCAAAACCAGCCTGGGGCACAGGATCATGCCATGGAGGGAATCTGGGGGTGGCAGGAGCCCCATTCCCCGTGGTTCCAGCGGGACATAGTTCAGCACTGCCTTTGTTTACTCAGAATACTTAATCCTATTTTTTTTTTTTTTGTAATATCTCCACATCTGCTCCAGGAAGATGCTCGTGGGCTGAAATTAAGTGGTCAGCTTGACTGCTGTTTTATTAACTCCCATTAGCTCGGATGGGGCTGAGGAAAGGGCTGGAAAAACCCGCTGCAAAGCCAAAGAAATTTTAGAGGGAGAGCACCAATGCCCTGGATATCCCTGGTGCATTTCCATCAGGTTACCCCACAGTCCAGCATTCCCATGTTTCTAATCAGCCTCTGCAAGACAAACAGAGACCCCTGGGGTACAGACAGACAGATGAGGGTGACCTGGCTGCTCCCAGCTCCCCATGGTGGGAGAAGAGCTAAGAAACACTGCAAAAATCCACCCCGGGAAAAAAAACGCCTGGAAACGAGGCAGGTTTGGGTGCAGGTGTTCAGCAGACAGCGATGCCAGCCAGGCACGAGTGTGGATTTGTATTCCCTGGAGCCAGGAGACTGAAATATTTACACCAGGTTTCTCCACGGTGCTATCCAGAGGGAGCAGGATGGTGAAGGCTGCCTGCCCAGCACACCTGGCACAAAGCAGGAATTCCCAATTCCCATCCCCTTTTTAAACCCTGAGCACACGGGTTTCCATTCCCTCTGGTCCTCAGTGCAGCCCAGGACCAGCTGCCCCTTTGCCATCTGCACACGCACCCCACGGCAACCCTGTCTGACCCTGAGCTGCTCGTTCAGCTCCTGATGCCTGACTGGGAAGAGGAGAGGGAGCAGGGGAGCCTGGAAAAGGAGACAAGAGGAAAATGATGGGAGAAGGATGTGCCAGAGGAGACAGAGGCTGGACTCAGCTCTGGGACACTGCTGCCTCTCTGCTGTAACACAGTCAGACTGCATTTCAGGGCTGGATTCACCCCACCTCCCTTCTTCCAGCTGGGAAAAGGGGGAAAGTGGCAATCCTGTTTCATCCCCAAGCAATCTAGCGGGGGATAAAAGCAGGTATCAGATATCCCTCCCACGAGCCAACTCTCACCCTACCCAGGGCACAGGCAACCCCTCCCTATCCCCATCCCTCTTCCCCCTCTTTTCCTGGCCTGTGTCCCCACTCAGGGCTGGGTTCAACCACAGCAGTCACACACCCTCACACCGGAGAGCTTTTCCTTTTGGACACAGAACCTGACTCCCCACGGGGACAGCCCAATCCCCAGCACGGCAGCATGACAGGACAGCCCAATCCCCAGCACGGCAGCACGCCAGGACAGCCCGATGCCCGGCACGCCAGGACTCACCAGCCTGGTTGGTGGTGATGTTGACGGAGACGTGCTGCTGCGGGAAGGGGCTCTTGCTGGACACGCCGTTGACGGCCTGGATCTCGAAGGTGTAGGGGGTGTGTGCCCACAGGTTGCTGATGAAGACGCGGGTGTCGGTGAGGCCCAGCTGGCGGGGCACAAAGTCCACGTTGTCGTCGCAGCGGGAGCAGGCGCGCCGGTCCGAGCGGCACTTCTTGCACACGATGTTGTAGGTGACGTCGTCGCGGCCGCCCGTCTCCCGCGGCGGGTGCCACTCCAGGATGATGGACGTCTCGTTGACAATGGAGATGACGTTGCGGGGGCCGGACGGGACGCCTGTGGGAGAGGAGACGCACTGAGACAGGTCCTCGCCCTCCCCTGGAGCTCCAGCTCGGAGAAGGACACCCCAGGGCTCTGTCTGCTGCACTGTCCATCATCCCCTCCCTCAGCAGGGATTTGGTGTCCACAACTTTGCTTGACTCAGGGTCAGGCTTTCCCCACTGGCAACACCAACCAAGCTTCCCAGATGGAGATGAGGGAACCCACAAACCCACTTAATTCTCCACAAAACCTCTATGTGCAATGCACACAGATCCATCCATGAAGATGGACCCCCATCCATGAAGATGGACCCCTTTTAATCCCGTCGGGAGATGCTGAGATAACTGCAGTGCTCATGTGGAGAAGCACCTTGAGCAGATCATCCCAGCAAGAGAAAAGTCACTCAGCCAGCACCACAGAGAACCAGAGGAGCAGCCAGAGAAGAGAGAATCAAAAAGGGAAAGTGGTTATTAAATGTTCAATATCTCGAGTTGGAAGCTCGGGAATTTCCCAGCATGGAGGAGAGCCAGCACCAATTCCGTGGTTTGCAAGCAGCTCCCGTGTTGGACAAGAGATGAAAATTGCATCAATCCAACCCGCCAAGAGCCATCGCAAATGCTTCGGAGGACAGGAATTGAATGCAGCTCCAACTGCAAGCGCTGCTGGATCAGGGCTGCAGTCGGTTCAGGAGAGCATCACTGAGGTACAAACATGTCTGCACAGACCTGGGGAAGGATCTGGCAGGACAGCATCACTGAGGTACAAACACATCTGCACAGACCCGGGGAAGGATCTGGAAGGTGAGCATCACTGAGGTACAAACACATCTGCACAGACCTGGGGAAGGATCTGGCAGGAGAGCATCACTGAGGTACAAACACATCTGCACAGACCTGGGGAAGGATCTGGAAGGAGAGCATCACTGAGGTACAAACATATCTGCACAGACCTGGGGAAGGATCTGGCAGGACAGCATCACTGAGGTACAAACACATCTGCACAGACCTGGGGAAGGATCTGGGGTCAGCCAGGATGGCTCCACAGCCAAAACCACAACATTCAGCTGCTGGGTTACATTAAATAAGGGAAGCAAGGAATTCCTCATGCTTGCTGGGCTGAGGGCCGCACTTCCAAGAAAGAAAAAGGACTTTGCCATGATACAGGGAGCAATAAAAATGATGGAGGACTTGACCTGCACGGAAGGGTTAAGAGCAAGAAGCACGCTGTGTCTCGGGGAAACCCATCCCAGGGGAGCCCTCCTCGTGTGCGTGCCAGGGAACATCGTTAGGGCTGGGGATAAATCAGCCCCGTCAGAGGCCAGGGATGGGCTGGACAGGGACAGATTCATCAGCACCACGGTGACATGGCTGCTGGGATGGAGAGGTCATTCCGCATGGAGACACTCCGGGGAGCTTCCCGGAGCTGCTGCCGTGGATAATGTGGCTGAAAGATTTTGTTAAAATGCCCACAGAAATGACAGCCTTAAAAAAAAATACTAAGGGAATAGAATTCCATTCTCTTTAAGCCTTTTCCTGTTTAGGAGTAAATGTGTCTGTGATGGAGTAGCCACCAGTGCAGCACCCTCGCTGGAAAGGGCTTTCCTGGGCTTGGGGCACCGTGGTATTGCCAAGCTTCCCCGTGGTGGAGATGGCAAAGAGAGGTACAGGAGGGTTGTAGGCACCATAGCAGGAGCAGGGAGAAGGACCTCAATTCCCCAGGGGAACAAGACTGGAGGATTTAAAAAGGCTCAACAGGATTGATGTTAGTGAGTTACCCCCAAAACTCTGCAACCTGTCTCAGGAGCCTTAATCCAAATCCTCCCTCCGCACCTTAAGCAGGTAATATCTTTTCAAGAAAGAGGAAAAAACCACATATTTCTTCCCCAGCGGCAAACTGCTGCCTCCCCAGATTCCTCCCACTTTAATTCCAGCCCCTTCCCTCCTCTGCAGGGGCCCAGGAGCTGCAAGGATCACCCTGGAAGGGTTCCAGTCCAGGGCAGTGCCTGCAGCTCCACAGCGTTATTTACTCCTCTGACACAGAGAAACTGTTCACCCACAGGTGAACAGCTGGCACCTCAAATTGGAGCATTTCAAAATCAAGCACTGATGGGAAGAAATAAAAATCAGCAAAGACACTTCTTTTCCTGTATTCCCACCGCGCAGCACTGCTGTAAATCAGTTCTGCAATGAGGCATAATAAAGATCCATAGATCATCTGCAGTTGTGCAACCTGCTGAATACCTGGCTGAGAGCTCAGGTGATCCAGCAAACACACACAGCCTTTCCTTGTTACCCATGTGTGCTTTGGGCTCTTTCCAGCACAGAAGATCTGGAGCATCCATGTGCTAGAGCTCCGTGAGGGGCTGGTTCAAGGACCTGGGGTGTATCTGTGGGGAGTTAAGGCCTGAGTTCCCAGCAGGCTGAGGAGCACAGCAGCTCTTTCCTCTCTCCTGGGCTCTTTTCCCACCAAAAGACAGGCTGGGGGACACTGTCACCATGCCAGGCTGGGGCAGGCAGCTGAGCAGCAAAGCATCCCTGAACATCAATGCTTAATGCAGCCTTCCCCCATTAAAAACTGCTCCATCTGCAAGGCTATGAGCAAGACTACGAGCAAGACAGCCAGAGCAGGTAACTTCAAATCCTAATTTATCCCGGGGACTATCTCCCTGCCATCAGGGTGATGTATCAATCCAGAGGCTGCCAGCAAGGTGGGACGCGGGGCTATCCCATCCCTCTGCTCTCGCTGCCATCCACAGCGGGACGGGAGGAGAAAACAAAACAAACTCCACATGGATGGAGACTTTATCCCTGCCGCTGCCCCAGGAGCGAGGTGACCCAGGCCCCACAGCCCCCCAGCCCCGGTGCCGTACTCACTGGTGCAGGCGGCGGCCGGCGGGTCGAAGTCTGCCCGGTAGTAGCCGTTGCGGCAGGCGCAGAGCGGCGAGGCCTCAGCAGTGGAGCGGCTGTTCGGGGGGCACGGCACGCACAGCCCCGCGCCCTGGCTGGCCTTGAACGTCCCCGCGGGGCAGGCTGCAAGAGAGAGCAGAGCAGGGGAGTCCTGAGCCGTTCAGGGTGCAGGGGAAAGCAGGTCCTGTCCTTGGGATGGAGAGGAGGGAGGAGAGGAGAGAGGAGAGGGGAGAGAGGAGAAAGGAGAGGAGAGGCAGAAAAACTTCACACCTGTATCAGTGCTAAAAGGCACCTTCCCGTGAATCCAGGATGGCCAGGATTTTCCATGTTGGCCATGGATTACTCCTGAAGCCACCAGACACACATGGCACCAATCTTGAGCCAGCAAGGGGGCTGCAGCAGCTGCTTCGTTCCCTGCTGCTCGTACCCAGGCAGGGGAATGGCAGGGGGCTGTGTCCCCCAGCAGCAGCCATGGGGACATGGACAAGCAAGGGCAGGACAGTGCTCCCTCCCCTTCTGCTGATCTGAACCATCCCTTTCCACCACCCCAACAGCCTGCCTCAGGTCCTGCAGCTCTTTTTCCATGCAAAATGTAAATATTTCATTTAAAAGGCGCTGTGACGCCCATGACAGTGATTATGGGTCCATCCCGTTAATCCCCCGCAGCCTGGGGCTGGAGCTTCCCGGCCTCCGAGCTCATTCAAGCAGGAAATGGCAACTAATTCATAACGGAGAAGATGCTCCAGTTACAGCCAGGGTTTAATCAGCCACAGGGGAGGCTTCATTAATCAACCATCTTGCTGCTCTGTGCAGAGAAGGCAAGGATGGAGTGACAGGGATGGGGTCCCTCATCTCCGCCCCACCCCACCCATCCTCACCAATGGGCACTGATGAATGGATGCTCATCCATCCCTGACACCTGACAAAATCCAACGGACCCAAAGGCTGCAGAAGGGAATATCTGTGTTTTGGCACCTGTACCCGAGGATCAGACTTCCCTGCAGCCCAGGAGACTCTTCACCTCACAGCAGGGTGGTCCCAGCCCCGTTCAGCCCCCAGCTCTGCCCCCGGGATGTCACCCCCCTCGAGACACAGCTCTGCAGAGGAACACGCGACGTGTCTCATAAACACGGCGATGATGGAGATAATGGAAAGTGCCTCTTAGCCCCTGTCTGCTGCATCAGGATATGAGGCATCTCCTAGCAGCCATGAAGAGGAAATTAATAGGAGCAAGCAGGAGTAACCACTTTGATGCAATTTCCTTGGGAGATAGTGGACCATCTAATCTTTATTGGAGCCCTTTAACCTGTCATTCAAAACTCATGAAGGCCTCCTGCTCACACAGCCTTTCCAGATATTAATAGATGATAGAAAAGAATAAATCAAAACAATATTTTACAATTTTATTATTCAGGAGATTTCCCCCCTCCCTCCGCCAGCCTGAGGCACACAACTGGCTGCAATGAACTGTCCCTTCCCAATGGCCCTGCCAGCTGGGTGGGGACACGGCATTCCAGAGGAACCAGCCCCCAGCTCCCACTGCCCTTCCTCTTCCCCACCAAGGGAGGACTGCAGAGTCCTCCACACCCCACCACAGCCACCCCATGCACGTGGCACCTTAAGGAAGCACTCAGGGCCATCACCCACCCCTTCAAGCAGCAGGCAGTGACACACACGGGGTCACCACGCAGTCCCGAGGGTTCAAGGGGACCTTCAGGATGCTCCAGAGTAGGAGGCAGCGGGATGCAGACCCTTCCCTGAGCCACACACAGCCCTATTCCCACAGCAGCACCAGGAGGCACCGAGTCACACAGACACACGGGGCAGGAGACAAAGCCACAAGGGGACACCAAGGCTTGGGGACCATGAGACAGGCCAGGGGGACCTGGAGGATGTGCCAGAACACACCTGAAACACGCCAGGCTCTTTGGAGGAGCAGGAAGGGGAGGGCAGTGGTGCCAGGGAACAGCCACCTGTGTTTCAATGGGAGAGGATGGAGGATGAAGGAGAACGATGAGAGGATTGCAGTGCTATGAACGTGACTCAGTTTTAATCTTGAGGGTATGTTGGCGGGCTGATTGAAGAGGTTTGTTAATGTTTAATTACAATTAATCCAAGTGATGCTCCGTCAAAACACCTGAACACGGCACCCTGCAACCCAGTGTCCGCAGGTTTCCGTTATCGCTTCGATTATCCCCAAATTCCTGTAATCTGCAGGCACGTGGCTCTTAATTGCTATTATTACCAATTAGTTTTTCTCTCCCATAATTTCCCTGTGCTTGCCTAAAGCCTCCCACAGTTTTGGGGGGGTGGATGCCTTCTCCTCCCTCCCAGTGCTGACCTGGGTGCAGCACTCCCCTCTGGCTGCTGCCTCTGTGTCCCCTCTGGCTGCTGCCCCTGTGTCTCCTCTGGCTGCTGCCCCTGTGTCTCCTCTTTCTGGGGGAGCTGAACCATGAACCTCATACCAAACACAGCCCAAACCCCCCGGGTCCTGCAGTGCCATGGTGGGATTCATCATCCTGCACACGGCAAACTCACAGTGCAGGGCTCAGATGGAGGGCTCGAGCCCAGGAGGGAGCCATAAGTCACCCCACTAACGGCCAGTGCGACATTTGCCCCAATTTAGGGGCTGCTCCAAGAGCTTCCCAGAGCTGGCAGGGCCTCATCCCTGGCAGTGTCAGCCAGGCGCAGGGTGAGGCTCTGCCTCAGTTTCCCTGTGGGAGGGGTTCTCCATCAGCACCCAGGCTGCAGCACAGCCCGCATCTCCTCAGCCCGGAGGAGAATTAATTGATTGTTGATTACGGGGGCTGGATAAGATTAATGATGTGCTTAACTATCCATTTCCTCACATTTAGGCACCAGGGGTGTGTTTGTAAATGCTGAGGCACAGAACTCCTCCGTGCTGCTCGGCAGGGAGGATGGTCAGCACTTAACCCCCCCACAACCCTGAGCTGCCTCGGGATCCATCATCCTGCCTGTCACCGGGAATGCTGCGCATCCCAGGGCTGAGATTGCCAGCAGAACCCTTCTTCCAGGGCTGACACATCTGGGGGTGGGAGGGAACATCGCTGAGGGGCTGGTGACACTCAGGCTTCTTGCAGCAAGATGCCATCAGTGGAAATCTGGGGAGAAATATCTGCAAGCTGCCCTCATGTCCAAGGGGTGATTGTAAGGATTGACCACAGGGCTGGACACAAGTGGGGACTCCCAGCCAGAGCTGAACCTCTCCACACCCCATCAGAGGCTCAGGAGGGATGTGGCACATGTCTGACACATGGTAAACACCCCGTGAAGGCACCACAAAGCTGTGTCCCCACTGCCGCCTCCCTCTGCAGATCACAGAACCACAGAATCTGGGAATCACAGAACCAGAGAATCACAGAATCTGGGAATCACAGAACCAGAGAATCACAGAATCTGGGAATCACAGAACCAGAGAATCTGAGAATCACGGAATCACAGGATCACATAATCACAGAATCTGAGAATCATGGAATCACAGAATCTAAGAATCACAGAACCATAGGATCACATAATCACAGAATTTGAGAATCTGAGAATCCCAAAGCCACGGAATCAGAGAACCACAAAATGTGTTGAGTTGGAAGGGGCAAGGAAGGAAGGAAGGAAGGAAGGAAGGAAGGAAGGAAGGAAGGAAGGAAGGAAGGAAGGAGACATTGCCTCTACATTAACCTGCTCTAAAGCTCTCTGGGGATGCAGAGTGGCATTTTTCCTTCTCAAATTTTAAAACAGGAGCTTCTCCAAGGAATTACAGACTCAGCAGCGATTCAGAGAGCCCTGACCTGCCCCAGCCCTCTCCAGCACACAGCAAACCGAGTTGGCAATGCCTCATCCTTCCCGTGCCCCCCTGTCCCTGCCATGGCAGAGCTAACCCCATTTTCCAGGTATCCCCAAATCCACGCTTGTTTTGGGTTCCCTTTTGGGTCCAGCACCTTTCCAGGGCAATCCCAGTGTCTGTAAGCACACCTGTGGCACTCTGGCACAGCAGGTGATGGAAAGCTGAGTTAGACACAGCAGTTCTGCACGAAATTATACCCTCAAGCAAGCTGGAGGTGTGGAGAGCTCTGTCAGGTGCAAAGGCACTGAAGTGCCTGGGTGATCCAGCCCGGTTCCAAAAAGACCTGTGCAAGCACCTACCAGCACCCCTGGGAGATGGGCAGCAGGGTTTGAGGACAACACAGGGCAGGAAAAAATGAGGAACTGTGGCTCATTGCATTTGCAGCCAGCTGGAAAAAGATTCAAGGCTCCCCTTTCTGCAAACAATCATTTATCCTTAACAAAAAACACTGGCTCCTCGACTCAACACCTTCTGCATGAGGCTCACAGGTTTTGATGGAACCGCCCTAAAAAAGAGAGGAGATGCTTGCTAGAAACCCCTTGGGCGTTTTGTAGACACCATTGACATAGAATCTATCCGTAAATACATTAAAAAACAATATAAGAAAATAAAAGTCAGTTTTTCAGCTTTCAAGCCAGTTAGCCCCAGAGACGGATGCTTTGAAACGCTCTCCTTGCCGTTCTGCTGTCACTCTGAGTGGCCGAGGTGCCAAGGGACACCCTCCCAGACACTTCCAGCTGAGAGACACCAACCAGGCAAATAAACGCCCACATGAAATCGTGTGGGACGGAAAAGTGTCACTGAGAGGATGCTGTGACAGCAGGGCAGGCACTGGGCACGGCTTCCCAGGCTCCCGCCTGCCCTCCAGGGCAGTGCCAGGCACGCCGGTGACACCGCGTTCCCTGGGGACACGCACAGAGCCTGGAATGCCACCCAGGCCATGCAGGGAGCAGCAGCAGAAGCGGGCAGGATGTCACCCACAGGCGGGGGCTGTCATCTCCCACCTTCAAAGGGCGATGAGGGCTCTGCCTCCCCACCCTGCTCTCATCCCCCTCGTTATCCTCCCTGCACACATCCCAGCAGGGAGCAGGCACGTGGTGCCCGAGGTTTAACTGCATCCCTCCGTGGTGCTCTCCTGTCATCCCTTCCCTCCCGCCTCTCTGCTGGGCAGGGCGCTGCCAGGTTGTTTTGTGAGGATTTTGCCCCCATTCCTACTTTTTAATGATCTGATTCCCTTTCATATTAAGCCAAGTGTTTCTCCAGGAACGTCTCGGGCTGGCACAGCCACGGGGAGCCCAGCAGGCAGCCAGCAGTGCCGGGGGGTGCTCTGCCATGCCACCCTCCACCAGGCATCCAAAAATTCATCCCGAGAGCTTTCCAGACTGGGAGCAGTGCCGGGGGGTGCTCTGCCATGCCACCCTCTACCAGGCACCCACAAATTCATCCTGAGAGCTTTCCATGCTGGGAGCAGTGCCAAGCCAGCAGTGCTGGGGGTGCTCTGCCATGCCACTCTCCACCAGGTATCCACAAATTCATCCCGAAAGCTTTCATACCAGGAGCAGTGCCACGCCAGGAGTGCTGGGAGGGCACCCACCACACACATCCTGCCTTCCTGACCATGCCAAGAAAGGAGACTTGGCCCTAGAACACCCCATCAGCCACCAAGTCCCAGTATCCAGTCCTCAGCATGACCCAGACGGAGGAACGGGGAAGTCCAAGCATTCCAGCCCTAGAGCATGCTGCTGCCCCAAAGGAGGGAGCTCAGCACAGGACCCCAAGCCACGCCAGAAACCGCAGCTCATGGGGACAGGACGTCCCATCAGAGCCTTGTCCCCAGATCCTTGTTCCAAAACCTCATTTTGGTGCCAACTTCACCACTTTGTAGCCGAACACACCGATTTTGGATCACCCAGAGGTGCTCCTGCCTCGGGGCCATCCGAATTCCAAACAGCACCCACCCCATTGTGCTCCCTTCTTCCAGCACTGTGCAGGCAGAACTCATGGGATAAACATGAGCATCCCAGCAGCCGGGCTGGCATCCTGCGGGCACGGCTCCTCTCTGCCGCTGCACGGAGGAATGCGGCCCCAGCTGCGCGTGACGCAGCGCTTAATTAAACCAGCCCTCCACCTCGGGAGAAACGGGCTTGGATCCACCTTGGGACACACGTAAATTACACTCAGAGCCCGCCTGCCATGGTTTATTCATGGACACAAGTAAAATTCAACGTGATTTTACCTTTCTCGGGGGTTTTTTTCTGCTTTTCTTCTCGCGGATGAGGAATGAATCAGAGCAGGGCAGGATTTCAAAGGTGCTTGAGGGGCAGGGAGCTGTGCAAGGCATATGAGAGGCAGCAGGAATGGATGCACCCCTGTTCGCCTCTCCCAAAAATCCCAGCCCCTACCCCGGGGGAGCAAATCCCGGGTGGATGGAGTGAGGTGCTCACACACTGAAATGCTCACCAGAGTAAGCCCCATGTGCTTCACTGGAAGCAAAATGAAGTTGATGCTCACCCAGAAGCAGTTTTTTCCTGCAGAAAGGCTTGCTTGGAAAAATTAAGGGTCTCTGGATGCAATGGAGCTTCAACACCAACTGTTGAGGTGACATCATGGCCCCAAACAAGGAGCTTAAGCCTCGAGCAGGGCATGGAAGCAGCTGGTTCAGGCTCCCACGTGCCTGGCTGCTCGCTGCCGGCAGCTTCCCAACAGGTCCATGCTCACCCATTTAATCACCACTCCGGGCTTCACTCCCTCTGTTTTTCATAGTTGGGGGGATTTTGAAGGTCTGAGGAGAAAATCTGTCCCAGATGGATGAAAGAGAAGAGCGGGCACGCCCTGGGCAGACGGTGCCACGGGGCTGCCAGCTTGCCACGGAGCAGGGAACTCGCTTCTCTCTCCAAAACAGCCGGCGGGGGGAAAAAACCCAGCACTTGTCACGGTCCCTTTTCCAAATCATTGTTCTCCCACCCAGGTTCTGCGCTGTTTTAGTTTCCACTTGGCTCCAGGCTCGCTGCCCAGTCCCTTGCCACAGCTCCCTCACTGCAGCTTCCCTCCCTTGCCATAAACCAGCCGCTTTGAGTGATCAAACGGAATAAATTGATCAAACTCTGGGCAATTCACACACACACACACACAGGGAGGTTCACAGCAGAGCGAGCAGCAGACACGAGGCCATGGCAGCACCAGGCACAGGCTGCTCATCACCATCCTCACTGCCCCAGCTCATTATTCTGAGTCAACAAACGAAAGGGGAATGAAGTTCTCATCGAGGATTTGAAGCTATTTAACCTCCTTGTGTTCTTCTTTAAAAACAGATTTAGCAGCTGCAGCCTGGCACAGGCTCTTCCCTCTGCCAGGGCTGCCATCCCTGCAAGATTCCAGTGCCTGAAGAGGCTCCAAGGGCCTGGAGCGACAGGACAAGGGGGAAGGGCTTTACACGGACAGTGGGCAAGGTTAGATTGGATATTGGGAAGGAATTCTTGGGGTGGGAGGCCCCGGCACAGGTTTCCATCCCTGGGAGTGTCCAAGGCCAGCGCCTCACCCCTGTCTGTCACCCAAAATGAACCTCACAATGAGTTTGGAGTAAAAAACTGGGGGATGGAGATTCAGGCCAGGACTTATGTTCCAAAAACACAAACCCCAGAGATGCGCTACCCCTGCTCCAGGCATCAGCCTCCGTGCAGAAATATTTTTTTTCCCTCATGAACTGCAGCAAGGTGAGACTGCAGAGTCGATGGACACGGAGTGGAAGAGCCGATACTTCCATGTGCCACCGAAACCAGCCCGTTGTGTTCACCCCTCAACGCCTGCATGAGCTATCGAGCCCCCTCGTCAGCAGGAAAATGAACCAGCACCAAAATTCCTGCCGGATCTCTGGGAGCTGATCTTCCCCAGGTACAGAGCTGCCGGCAGGGGCTGTGGTCAGAAGGCCCCTGAAAAAGATGCATCTGTCCTTTGCAACCAGAGATTTTAGGAACCACCAACATCACTCCATAATTCCAGCCCTCTTCTGGCTGGGAAATTGGGGTTGCACGGCCACTGGGCTCCCCAAGGCACAGTCCCCTCCTGGCTCGCAAGCAAACATCTCCCATCCCTAACAGGAACTAATTAGACACCTCTTCCTCCTTCTCCAGCTCACGCCACGCAGTGTCCCCTCGATCTAGAGAACATCAAGTGCTCATTAATTACGTCTCAAGTGGTTCCTCGTTAGTGCTGACACCGCAAAGGAGGAGTCACCGCGGGATGGGGCTGGGGAGAGCTCCAGCGGCAGGGCCAGGCTGGCGCTGCTGGCACAGGCAGGGACGCGGGGACACGCAGCTCCCCGGTGTCCCTGCCCCAGCACTGCAGGACGTTGGTCACACTGGGGTGCTGAGGTGTCCCACCACGGAGCAGGACACTGCCATCCTGGGGGAACTGAGCCCTGGGGGCTGTGCTTTGGCTGACTGCGTAAGGGCTGTGCACAGGAATGGATTCGCCATGGGAGGACGGGACGTCCCAACCAAGGCACAATCACCATCCACCCCAGGAGTGCCACGCACGGAATTAATTAGAAAATCAATTAAGAGAGCTTCCCTAAGAATATTTAGAGCAGAACAAGCCATAATTACTATTCCTGGGAGGAAAGGCACCTTCCTGCGCAGCTGCAGAGAGGAGACAGGACACACAGCATGGACCAGCGTGGGCAGCTGGGCACCTGGGAAAACCTCTTCCAGCCAAACCATTCCAAGGTTCCATGATTCCTGCACTGGCTCATCCCCGTGCCGCAGTGGGGAGGGCAGACAACCTGCTCCGGAGCTCCTGGCCAGGACAGGACCTCCTGCAAGCAGAGTGAACGCTCTGGCACTGTTTGTATCGGTGCCACTGCTGGGGACAGGACAGACGCCCGGAGCTGCAGAGTGGGACAACTCCCTGACCCCACCTCTGAGCCCAGACAGCTTCTCCCTCCCAGAACTCCCACCTGTGTCTGCGCTGGTGATAGCAACAAGCAGGCACAGAGGAGTGGTCTCCTCCATCCTCAACATCTGCTACACATAAGCCAAAGCCACCCGAGATTGCAGGGATTTACCGTACGCCGGCAGCTCTGGAAGCTTTTCTTAGCTGTGAAACATAATTTGCACCTTGGGCTCTCTAAGAATAAGTTGTCTTCAATAACAACACATGATTAAGAGCTCAGGAGCAGATCCGATGTGGAGCAGGAGATGTGTGATAACCCCAGGTCTCTCCTGTCACCCTCCTCCAGCACTGCCGCCCTCGCTTGCCTGGTGTGCTCAAACAGAACCAGGAGATTTGGGTTTAGCCAGAGAATGACGGTCCCTGGAAACACCCAGACAGCCAGAGAAACTTTCTGCCATGCCCAGAACCCTTTCAAATTCCCTGTTTTGCGACAGAGCAAAATCCACAAACATCAAAGCAATCCCTGCTCGTGAGGAGGGTGACCAGGTCCCTCTGCACCACAGAGGGGACACATCCCAGCGTGCACCAACCCAGACCAAAGCTACATCCAGGGCAGGTATGTTGAGCCTGGATGCAATATGTGCTATAATAAAGCACAAAATAAAAAATATAAGTGTAAGTCAATATCGTGTCTCTCCCCAGGGGCAATTTCCTCTCTGAGCTGCAGACCCAGCAAAGCTGCTTGAGCCAGGATGGAAATTCGGTTCATAATTCCCCCGGTAGATCATTTTCCAGGTTGCCCCTGCTTTTACATACAGGTCTCAGGCAGCCAAGTCCAGAGGCCAGACCTGAGACTGGAGCTCTTGGCACACAGTCCTGTGCCCCAGGCGCCACAACTCTCCCCCAGAACCACAAGGGGATGGCAGAGCTCTGCCTGCACCCCCAGAGCACCACCCCAGAAAGGCCCTGGGGAGGGAAGGGATGAGACCAGACAAGGACAGCGTTATCCCCAGAGCATCACCCCAAAAAGGTCCCAGGGAGGGAAGGGGTGAGACCAGACAAGGACAGTGTTATCCCCAGAGCATCACCCCAAAAAGGTCCCAGGGAGGGAAGGGGTGAGACCAGACAAGGACAGTGTTATCCCCAGAGCATCATCCCAAAAAGGCCCCGGGAGGGAAGGGATGAGTCCAGACAAGGACAGCGTTATCCCAGAACTGGTCCCTGCCCATGGGGTGCTGCCACGGGAGCTCAGCCATGCTCAGGCAGGATCCAGCCTCACTGGGAGCATCAGCTCCTACCCCAGCCCACAGCTCTCCTGCCTCAGATCCATTTCATACAATAAATGTGACACAGGCAGGTGAATCCTGGGCTGAACACTAAAAATCTGTGCTGCAGCTGCCTCCATGCCATTAATGACATTTTCCTGGCTGCTGCTGGAGACCAGGGTGGGAGAACAGCAATTCCCCCTGGGGTGGGTGCAGAACTTAACTTGGGGTGCCCACAACTCTGGCTGGATGTTCCCACAGCCATGGATGGTTCCTTGGGTGGCTGGGGATGGATGGGTTTTCCCGTTGCTCCTCCAAAGCCATCTGAGAACACAAACATCGCCCTGATTTAATCACAGCGCTCCTCTCCACACACATCCCCTGCGACCCGAGGCACCGGGCGTGACAAACGACCACTTGTCCCACGCTGGGAGCTGCCACCCGCAGCACCGCTCCATTTGTCACCACCCGGGCACACAGCAGGGCTCAGGGAGGGCAGCGAATTAAAACCTCAGGGTCTGCTCTGATTACCTTTCCCTCATCCTAACGGGCTCCATCCCTCCTCAGCAGTGTCCCAGCCAGCACATCCAACCCCAACAATCCTCCTCAGCCAGCCAGGGGAGAGCAGGGCAGCTCGTCCCACCTGACCCATGGCTGTTCCACCACTCTGGGTCTCTCAGGTACTGAAACATCATCCCTGGATGGCTCTTTCCCCAAGCAGGGGGTGCAGGAGACCTGCAGAGCCCAACTGCAGCCCAGCTCAGCTTCCAAACGGTGCCTTGCACAGGGGAGGGGTGATGAGTTAGCTCATGGCTTGAGGGGGAAAATCCATTTTATTATTATTATTATAGGATCACAGAACAATTAGCTTGGAAAAGCCCTCCAAGATCACTGACTCCAAACATTAACGCAGCACTGCCAAGGCCACCACTGACCCATGTCCCCATCTACGCAGCTTTCAAATGCTTCCAGGGATGGTGATTCCATCAGCCCTTTTGGTGAAGAAATTTTCCCTCATTTCCAATCTAAACCTCTTGAGGCTGTTCCCTGTGCTCCTGTCCCGGTTCCCTGGGAGCAGAGCCCGACTCCCCGGGCTTCCCCCTCCTGTCAGGGAGTTGTGCAGAGCCAGAAGGGCCCCCTGAGCCTCCTTTGCTCCAGGCAGAGCCCTTTCCCAGCTCCCTCAGCCGCTCCTGGGGCTCCAGCCCCTTCCCCAGACAGGGTAAAAAACTCCTTTTTTTACGTTTTAAATTCTTACTGTTATCCCGCTGGGAGAGCCATTGGCTTCTGGAGCATTCCATGGGCTGCAGGGTGCAGCACAGCCCCAGACACGGGTGACATTCCCACCCCTTGGCAAGCAAACCGCAGCGAGAAGAGCCCTTCCCAAAGGAGCTCTCTCGTGACTGTAAAACAAAAAAAAAACAAAACAACCCAGCAAAAACCAAAAAGGAAAGAGCTACAGAAAGGCTTTAGAAGTGCCTGGCTGAGTCACTGGGTTTGCCAGGTGCTGGCTGTTTGCAAACACGGGTGAAACAATGCGGCGCCGGACATGGGCCGGATCCGGCGCTTCCTTGCGGCTCTCCCATTGTCCCAGAGAACAATCCCTGCTCCTGCTGGACAGCAAAGCCCCCGACACGCTGGCAGCGGGCTGAGAGCCAGCTCTCCTGGGTGGGTCACTGGAAAAGGCTGGGAAAGGTGGGTGGGTTTCACAGCCCACTGCCACAGGGATGCTCATGGATACATACACATGGTGTATCCCATGCACCCCAAAATTCCCCCAAAAACTTCATTTCCCCAGGCTCTTCAGCTACCACAGAAAGTTTCCTAAATGGATCACTAATAGAACAAGGGTTTGGAAGCAGTTTTATGCCTCCACTTGCAAGCAGATACAAGGAAAGACCCTTGGGTGGGTGGGAAAACCAAAGGAGGATTTTCCTTCCTGTTTTAAGGCTGGAATCAACATTATTAACACGCAAAAGTTCTCACGGGAGGGATGGGAAATACAAAAAGGGCCCATGGAACAATTTAAGGAGGAAAAAAATGGATAAGCAGGAAAATAAAGCCACACATGGCAGCCTGTGGGCCATTCCCTAACCCCTCTGAAGTCACTGCTGGGAAGATCCAGCTCGGGAATCCCAACCCTGCAATGCTCACCTGGCCCCACTCACACCTTGCCTGGGGTATTTTCTGCGTTTCTCCCTTTTTTTCTCCTCTGGACGGGTCTGGATCATGTGAATGGTTTGGGGACAGGGACAGCGAGTGGCGGCTGTGGTGCCCAATCCTCGGTGCTGGCAGCAGCCAGGACTCACAGACCCTCCCCATCCCTGCGCTGGGGGAAGGAGAAAGGCCAGAATCCACCAGAGGCACATTTGGGCTAATAATGTCTAATTAAGACTTTCATTAAAACCCATCACACTCATTAGAAAAAAAAGTTAACAAGGTTTTTCTGGACATTTTCCTTGCAATATTATTATGGAGGTTAATGGATGCCTTTGCTGAGGCATAATTTAGGAAAAATCACCCTTTTTTTTTTTTTCTTTTTGGTGATTCCAGTGCTTCTCCTCCACAGTGTGGTCGTGGTAAAACTGGGCTGCCTGTTCCACCCAGTGGTGGAAGGCGGGAGATCGCTGCCAGGCAAAGGCAAAGCCCCTCCACCCAAGGGGAGCATCCCTGCCCACCTCCACACGGCATCACCGCCAGGATCCCGCAGGAGCCGGGAGCTGCCACTCCCCAGCCTGGCCCGAGCACCGAGAGCGGCTCAGGCTGATGCAGGATGGGAGAGGGGCAGGAAACTTGATATTGTGCCAAAAACCAAAAACAAAAGGAAAAAAAAAACGAGGAGAAAAAGACTGGAATGAGATGGTGGAGCGGTGGGGAGGAGAGAGGTCAGCACAGAGGCTGGAAAGAAGATCATTCCCAACCATGGGAAAGTGCATGGACCAGTAGATTGGAGAAAAAATTAAAAATTAAGCCAACCTTGAAAGCAAAAAAAAAAAACCTGCTTTTCTGCAGCCCCTGCCAATGCCTGGTGTGCTCAGCCTGCCCCAGGATGCAGGCAGCTGGGCACGGAGCTGCAGCACAGTGGGATGGGATGGATACAGCCCAGGGAGCAGGGTCCTGTGTCCCCATGAGCTCCCTGGCTGCCATTCACCCATGGGACAAAACCAACATCATCTTCATCACCCAATGAAACCTCTCCTGGGTGCCCAAAACGGTGCAGGGGCACCAAGCTGCACCATGGGGCAGGGAAAAGGCAGGCACGGGCACAGCCAGAGACCAGAAATCCCAGTTCTCAACACAAGCAACAACTTCACTGGGAAAACTTTACAACTCCCTTGTTTCAAGTGATAGCAAATTGTTCTGCTGCTAATTGCAAAGTGTTCACAATTATTTAAAAAATCACTTTCTAAATCACATTGTTTCCAGTCTCCTGTGATGGATAAGTGGAAGAAATCAATAATTATCACCGGGGCTGCTCAGTGACAGGGGAGGGGAGGGTAACAGGGGAACCAGCACGGAGCTGCTGCTCGCTGCTCCACACTCAAGGTCGGACGTGCCCCTCCCGCTGCTCCGTTCCCCAATCCATTCCTGCACACAGGGCAGCAGGGAAGGACAAACACAGAGAGGAGACAGGGAAATCAAAGGGATGCAGGAGATCAGGATAAACCCACAGAGAGCTTTGGCAAAGGCTGGGCAGAGCCCAGCACATCAGCCAGCAGGTGAGGAAGGACGGATGGACAGGGGGACCCGGCTGGGGACAGGACAGGGGACCGGCTGCTGTGGGAACGCCAGGGATGCCTGGAAGCAATTCCAGGCATTGCAGGCACCACAGCCCAGCTTTGCTCCTGTTCTGTGGGGTTTATTTTGCCTTTTTCCCCCTGCCAGGTCAGGTTTCCAGCTGCTGTGGCAGACAGGCCAGCAGCGGCACGTCAGAGGCTCCCGAATGCGCCAGCACCGGAATCTGCCAGGAGGGGAAAACTGAAAGTGAGACAAGGCCGGGAAGCAGCAGCGCTGCTCTCTCACCCCTTCTTCCTGGGTTTATAAATACAACATAGAAATCCAGCACAAGGCTGGTTCTGTCCCAGGCTTTTTCCCTCTCCGTGCACCTGAGTTAGTGCCCGGCACAGGGAAGGTCAGGGAGAAAGGCAGCGAGAGAAATCCTGCAGAGAGAAACACAGTGCCCAGCCCTCGGAGCCAGAAGGGATGAAACACAGAGACACAAGTGCCAGCATTCCAGTGAGGGGTTCCTTTGCCAGCATCAGGATTCAAACACCAGCAGAGAAAGGGTTTAACAATCTAGAAGCAAAATCCACCCAGGGTGCTCATCCAAGGTTCCCCCCGCCTCTCAGTGACCCCCGCTGCCGCCTGCCCTCCCCTCTCCTCCCCAGCTCGATGATGCATTGCCCCTTGACCACGCAAGGAAGCCATAAAGCAGGGCTGAGGGCCGGGGCAGATCAAGACGAATGGATTTAATATCAGCCCGAGCCGAGCGTGGGCTCTGGCGTGCACCGAATGAATTATTCATCTGGGATTCAGGCAGAGCCTCCGTCTCGCACTGACCCACCGCCCCCACGGGCACGGGGTGTCCAGAGGATGGGCTCGGCACTCACGGGGCTTCGGGGTACAGCTGAGAGCTGTGCCAGGCAGTCTGTGCCAAACCAGCCTGGGATGGGAACAAATAGCAGGGCTGATCCCTACAGACAATCCCCCCTCTCCACGCCCATCCTGGCACAGGGATTGCAGCAGCTTCCCACCCCTGTGACCCCAACACACAAGGACAATCTCCTCAGGGCTCTGAGCACCCCCAGCGAAGATGACGAAGATGACGTTGTGCCTGTGCCTCCCTGGAGCCGTAAGTGCCACTAAAAGCCGGGATTAATGAATCCCTGAGTGCCCCAACTCCTCTGTCAGCACGAACCCGCTCCGGTCTAATGGCCCCATGACAGGCACAGCCTCCTTCCCAGCGGAGCCAGGGATGAGACGGAGCTGGGGGAGCTGAACAATCCAACCCTATCTTTTTCCCCACCACACAGGAATTAAGCCTATTTTTTCAGCCTTCAGATACTGAGGGATTTTCTTTTTTCGGGTTTTTTTTTTCCTTGGTGACAATTCCCACAGGCTCGTTAAGTGTCTCATCTCAGGCTGATGAAGGCTTGGAGCAGATGTCAGGAGCGTGTGCTTCCCAGGAGCCAGGGTGCAATCCTAGCAGCTTCCCTGCCAGGCAAACCAGGCAGGGGACTACAACCCCTTCAGAGAAAACAAAGTCAAACAGAACATCATGGAATTTTTATTGCTAAACTTTGCAATGTGCCACCTCCTGCCCAGCAAGCTTTGTGAAGGGCAGCAGGGGGCTCAGGTGTTCCCTTGCCAGCTCCAAGGTCCATGGGGACACAAGGAGGGGCTTGGTGGCCAATGAACTACCACAGAGCCAGAGTCCAACCCAGGGGCTCAGATTTTTATTCAAACAAAGTTAATTTTTCAAAATTCCTGCTGTTAACCCTGGCTCAAACTTTTAGGAGGGGTTTCAGTGAACTTCCAGGGATGGGGGATATATTGGATTTGGGTTCCTCAGCAGCACTGAGCCCGGCCTTCAGACACACAAGTCTCGTGCAATGCCAGCCTTTTCTCTGTCCTCCTGACATGGGAACTGGAAAATACTCACACAGGACTGGGAAAGGGCAGCCATCGGAGCTCTCCCCCACAGACAGCACCTCCCCAGCACCCATGGAAGCATCAAACAGCCTATTCCTGTCACCACAGACGTGCCTGCTGCCATTTAACGCCCGCCTGCCCTGCACCCACAGCGTACTCTGGTGCCTTTCAGGATCCTACATGCTGCCAGTCAATCTATAAAGGATATTTCTACTCCCTTGGAGCTGCCAGGATCCCTCATCTTCTCCTCCAGGAGTCTGAACACAAAGCACACTCCCCATGCAAAGGCAGAACGCTCCCCAGGAGCTCAGCAGCTTCTCCCTGGGGATCAGCTCGGAGGAGTGAGAGCACAGCTGGAGAAAGGCACCAGGGCACACAAAACCCAACAAATCCCCAGCTTCCTGGGGTCTGCTCGGTGTAGCTTTGATGGCATCAACACTTCACAACCCTTGAGGAGTTTGCACAAGAAAAGGAAATAAGAAAAGCCATGGGGATGGGTCTAACACCCATCCTCTGCAGGTTTGCTCCTACGCCTCTCGTCCTGCTGTTGTCAATCCTCTGTCCTTCCCCAAGCACTGAGGAGGTGCATCACAGTCCTCCCAGGGGTGAGGAGGACTGCCCACCTCCCTCCAGCTGGGAGAAAGGTCAACACCACGAAAACCCACTGTTCTACATCATCACTGCTTCCCTCCATTTCTGGCAAAGTGACATTGCTTCCCAATTCCAGTGTTTAGCTAAAATCAGTATTTGTTTTCCCATGATGACAAATGTCATTTTGTCATAGAAGCATGTGTGCTTTCTGTGTGTTGGTTCAATAGCAGAGGAGTGTCTCGCCAGAAACGCTGCGTTTGCAGAGAGCCCTCCCTCCGACACAGCACTTCAGGAATCTCCTGCTGGGAACAAAACCACCCCAAGGGTCACCACAAAACTCACAGGAATCCCCCAGCGATGCTGTCTGAGAAAGGATCCTGGGGTTTCCTGGAAGGTGTCGCCATCCCCACCTTGGCCAGGTGGGAATGAGGTTTTGTGTGGTGAAAACCTACACAAGTTCCCAGGTTTAGCGCAAACCATCAAAAAAGCCTCTCCACAGCTTTGTGATTGTCACATATCCAGAATTACAGAGAAGAAACTCCTTGGGGGACTCCCCAGGGAGCAGCACAGCCAAGTCTGGTGGCACACAGATTCCACCACCTGTACCAAAACAGATCCAAGCTGAACCTCTTCCCATCATAATCCCCCAAACCAGCCCTTAAGCTTTTTGACTTTCTCCTCCTTCCCAGCCCTTCCTTGTCCTGGTGGTGTTGACCTTCTAGAAGCTATTTGGAATGAAACCAGGTGAGCAAAAAGCCCTGTCCTCTCCCCTCCTTCCAAAGCAGCATGCAGAACCAATACCTCAGTTTGGGAGAGGAGAAGGAAAGGGCAGCCAATAGAAAAAAAACCCAAAAAACGCTCCAATGGTATTTGGAAAATATTCACCACAAGGGCAAAGGTAGATGAAAAGCAGTGAGCACTGTTTCCATATTTATAACCTCACACTGCAGGGCTCCAGCGGGCAGCAGCACGCTGGCAGCATGGTCAGGGAACCCAAAAACCAGCACAACATTCCAGTTAATGCCGAGAATCAGAGCAGCCCCACTGCACCAAGGCCGGATGGCAGCTGCCTGGCCCAAAAACCAGCACAACATTCCAGTTAATGCCGAGAATCAGAGCAGCCCCACTGCACCAAGGCCGGATGGCAGCTGCCTGGCCCAAAAACCAGCACAACATTCCAGTTAATGCCGAGAATCAGAGCAGCCCCACTGCACCAAGGCCGGATGGCAGCTGCCCGGCTCTGTCGGGGAAATAGCGAGGCAGATGAAAGAGCCCGGCCAGCGAGCGTGGCACTCTGAAGGTGCCACATCACAGAGGTGACTGCCAGCAGGTGACATCCACACCCTCACCACGCTGCTCACCAGCTCTGGCCACTGACCAGAGCACACAGAAACCACAGGCTGACCACTGCTCCAAAACTCCTGCCTGCTTCCCGGAGCAAAACCACACCAGGGGAGGTACTGCCCACCGCACAAAACAGATTGTCTGGGGACAAACATTTTGCCCTACAACAAACGCAAAGGTCTCGTTGCCCCAGGTCAACCTTACCTTTGCAAGCCACGTTGTTCTCGGGCTCGTAGCCAGCCCTGCAGGTGCAGCGGCCGATGGGCACCATCCACTCGCCGTCGCCGTTGCAGTACAGCTTGATGGGCACGTCCACCTCCTCGGCGTTGGGGATGCAGGTGCCACGCGCCGTCACCAGAGAGGTGCTCTCCGCGCCCGTCATCGTCTCGGGGAAGATGGCGAAGTTCTGCACCACACTGGGGCACTTCTTGAAGAAGACCCTGACAGACAGCAGAGACATGCAAGCCCCATAGTCCTGGAAAGCCAGGTAAAATCCATTGCGGGTCAGGGGCCCGAAACTTCTCACTTCCGTGTTCACCTTCATCAGCCGGCCCCCAAAGTCCACCTGGGAGAAGCTCTCGTCAGCAGCGATGGTGTCCACTTTGAGGTAGGGTGCCTCCGTCCAGAAGGCGGACTTCTTGGTGGCAATGACAGAGTCCGTCTCGTAGTAGTAGAGGTTGAAGGTCTCCTTGCAGGAGCCGGGCACGTTGGGGAGGCTGCTGCAGTCGCGCACGGTGAAGCGCATCTCGGTGTAGATGCGGTGAGCGCCGCGCCGGTTGATGAAGGTGGTGAGGAGCCAGTTGTTCTGGTTGGGCTCGAAGACGTTGCACACCTGGTACGTACGGATGGTGTTGAGGTTCTCGTCGTAGCCACTGACTTCTTCCCACTGCGGAAAGGACCGGGGAGAAGTGGTGAGAAGGAGGCAGAGGGACCGGCGATGGCCGCTTACCTTGCACAGGGCAGGGCTGGAAGGACAATCCCAGAGCCCCAGAGGGGACAAGGGACGTGGTTATAGGCACACAACGTGATGCACATGCAGAAACACCAGGCCAGGACCAGCAGAAATCCCCATTGCTCTCCCCATTGCTCCCAATTGATGTTAAAATGTGGGCAAGTGAGAGGATATAAAAACGGGAAGAAAGATGGCCCAGGCAGCCGGAGGCAGAAGGGAAGGCAGCACAGGAGGCTACAGCTTCATTAGAGCCTGAGCCAGCACGTGGGCTGGAGAGCGAGCCTGACCCAAGCTCCCGGCACAACGGGATCATTTCCCCCGGCAAAGAAAACCAACTAAATAAAACATTACTGCTGCGGAGAGAGGGAATATAGATTTGCAATTCGATTTATGGAAGGGCATTAATATAATCCAGGCTACAATTTCAATTAAGGGACAGCGGCAAACTGTGAATAGTCTATGATGGCATTAGAGTCCTACAGACAGATTTACAGCCTCATAATCCATTCATTTTAACTAATCCATGTTTACAGTCTCCTCATAACAGCATTATTCATATGGCAATCTTTAAGCAGCTCCCTCAGTATCAGGGATAATTTCCCGGAGCGATGCTGCAGCAGCGCTCACGCCTGTGTTTACACGGGGCACAACGGGTGATGCCACCCTGCCCGTCACACCGAGTCCTGACGAGCTGATGCACCACAACCAACCCTCAAACCTCACAGGTTTTTCCCCTCTTCCCTTTTTCTCTGAACAACCACAATTCTCAACTCGTCCCTAAGCTTCCCTCCTGTGAACCACAGCCCTGATGTGACAAAACACAGGGCTTTGTTTTCTTTTCAAAGCAGGGTCCTCCTCACGCTGCCAACAAGTGCAGCAGAACATTCACGCCCAGCCCCACCTACCCAGCTCTGCTGCACTTCAGCCGAGATCAGAGCTCAAGGCTGCACATTGTTGTTAAGCCACGGTTACCACGGCAGGAATAAAGCCTCCCTCATCCCGCCCAGTGCTCTTCCTCCTCATCCCATGCCAGGAAAGGGCTGCAAAACCCCCTCTCCCCGTGCACAAGGCATGGGGGCTCAGTGCCCCTTCATCACCAGACTCCTTTTCAGAGCAGGAGCTGTACAATCCCATTGTTTGCTGTTCCCACCTGGGCTTTGTGTTATAGCCCTGCCTCCAATTAGGGCCCGACAACGAGCCCTCCTCCAGCCTTAACACCGACCTCACAGCTCTGCTGTCGTCACTGTGCGAATCCTCCTCTCCATCCTCAAAAACCTCAGAGCCTCAAAACTCAGAGCCCAAACCTGCCAACAAACTCTGCTGCACTTCAAGGTTTCCTGCATTTAGGAACAACGTGAAATGCCCTTTGGAAAACCCTCACTAGGGTCCAGGGCCGGATCTTGGCACTGCCTTGGGTTGAGCACTCCTGGTACCAGGCGCTGGGAGCAGCAGGTCCCTGTGGCTGGAAGGACCCACAGCGCCAGCAGCTGCTGCCATCAATGCCCTAACAGCAACAAATGCATCATTTTGACGAGATGCTACTAAATAATTCACAGGGAGCTGGGGATTAAGTCAATGTTGTTCTCTGCCTCCACTAAGATTTAAAGCACATCCATCAGGGAGAGCAGAAGGAGAGCCCAGAGCCCGTCCTGGGGGACCACAGCCCCTGCAGCCTGGCTGGCATCAGGCCCAGCACGAGCATCAGCAGGACCCTGAGCCTGGGCCAGATCTGTGAGCTGGGGTGAACAGCCACTCTGGGAGCTCAGCACGCCATGGGGAGATGCCACCACCCAAAGGGACCCAAAAGGACCCAAAAGGGACCCAAAGCCTGCACGGAGCCCATGCTGATGGCAACCCCAGGGCCAGGAGAGGTGGCTTATCCCATCCTGTGCCTCCAGCCCCAAGAGAGATGAGGGCAGCCTCAGGGAAGGAGCTGACACGCAGCAGCCACCAGGAGCCTCTCGCCCTGTCAGGAACAGTGTGACCAGCAGGACCAGGGCAGTGAGCATCCACTGTGCTGGCACTGCTGGGGCACCTCCAGCCCTGGGGACACTTCTGGGCCCCTCACAACAAGAAGCACACTGAGGGGCTGGAGCGTGTCCAGGGCAGAGAATGGAGCTGGGAAGGGGCTGGAGAATCCCTGAGGGAGCTGGGCAAGGGGCTCAGCCTGGAGCAAAGGAGGCTCAGGGGGCCCTTCTGGCTCTGCACAACTCCCTGACAGGAGGGGGCAGCCGGGGGGTCGGGCTCTGCTCCCAGGGAACAGGGACAGGAGCACAGGGAACGGCCTCAGGCTGGGCCAGGAGGGGTTTAGATTGGATATCAGGGAAATCCCTTCATGGGAAGGGTTGTCCAGCTCTGTCACAGCTGCCCGGGGCAGCGGTGGAGTCCCCATCCCTGGAGGGATTTCAAAGCTGTCCATACAGCTGTTGTGGCACTTGGGGACATGGGTCAGTGGTGGCCTTGGCAGTGCTGGGTTAATGCTTGGACTGGATGGTGTGAGAGGGTTTCCAACCCAAAGGATTCTGTGATTTAGATAAGAGACTTGGCATTTCAAATACTTTGTGGAAGATTTAATACCCACTCCCGTAAAGCAGAAGCCTCCCCAGGAACTCTGAGAGGAGCAAGAATTGGGTGGCTGCAGGGATGCACAGAAGGATGCAGGGATGCACAGAGGGATGGAAGGATGCACAGAGAGATGCAGGGATGCACAGAGAGATGCAGGGATGCACAGAGGGATGGAGGGATGCACAGAGGGATGGAAGGATGCACAGAGGGATGCAGGGATGCATGGAGGGATGGAAGGATGCCCAGAGGGATGCAGGGATGCAGAGAGGNAGAGGGATGGAGGGATGCACAGAGGGATGGAAGGATGCACAGAGGGATGCAGGGATGCATGGAAGGATGGAAGGATGCACAGAGGGATGGAGGGATGCACAGAGGGATGGAGGGATGCACAGAGGGATGCAGGGATGCACGGAGGGATGGAAAGATGCACAGAGGGATGCACAGAGGGATGCAGGGATGCACGGAGGGATGGAAGGATGCACAGAGGGATGCAGGGATGCACAGAGGGATGGAAGGATGCACAGAGGGATGCAGGGATGGGGCTGTGGAGGGGCCTCACTCTGCTGCTCTGCAGAGGGTGAGACCACCATGCCTTACAGCACAAGCTCCCCGCCTGCCTTGCACAGGCTTTCAGTCATAGCAGCTGCAGGCAGCTATTTATAACCCATCTCCATCACCTGCACGTGCCCCTCCTGCATTTTTCCAGCAATTTAGCTGGGCCCAGAATTTTTCCAAAGCAATTCAGCAGCAAAATACCCCAATTCAAGGGGCTCTGACACGTCTGGAGTGGATTTCATGCCTGCTGCAGGTGTGGCCTGTCTTTGGTGATGGTGTGCAAAAATAATTCCTTTTGAAGACTTGGCCAAGCCAGTGATACCCTAACAAGGATGCAGCCTGGCATCCTTTCCCCTCGGGTGCCACATCCTGGAGTCCCCAGGGACGGGCCCTGCTGCTGCCCCCAGCCTGCCTGTCCCACCGTGGTGCCCATCCATCAGCTCCCATCCCCTCCCATCCGCAGCTCCATCTCTCCCATTTTCTGCCAGCGGAATGTGAGTCAGGTTATTTTATGCTTCCATTCCTCAAAGGCTCATATTATATAAAAAAGATGTTTTAAGTGCCTCAGGGTGTTTGCTTCCTCATTACTTCATAAAAGTGACATTAATAGCCAAGGAAGAGCACTGCCGAGTGCAATTATGGATGATGTTCCAGGTATGAAAGCTGTTTGGAGCCTGCTAATGTTTCCTAATTACAAGCCTTTTGGCAGAGGGAGAGGGAAGGCACGAGCAGGGGGAAGGAGAGCGGTGAGGGGGCTGAACCCTTCACGAGGAAGGAGGACAGGAAGGGGAAGAGAGAGCACGGAGATGGAGACAAGCTCCATCCTCACCAAGGCGCCAGGACTGGCTCGGGGAAGGGACGCTCAGCCTGGGTCAGTGGGACAGTGACACCCTGGCACCCCACAGCAGCCCTGTGGGGCTCCCACTGTGAGTCCGCCGGCTCCCCACCAGCATTTTACCCCTATAAATAGTGGGGTTAAAAGCATGAACCCCCCCAGACCATGTGAGGGTCAGCTGGACAAGTGGGACTCACCCCTGAAGGTGGGTTGGCTGTCCAGCCCAGCTCGGCCGTCGCTGTCCGCGTATCCATCAGAGTTTCTGAGGAAACAGAAGAAAAGGAAAGGAAACTCGTTATTCCCTAAGTTTTCCATTACATGATGAGCACAGAGACATGGAGGAACAGTTCCTTTCCCAGGGCATGTTCCTGACCCTGGGAGAGCTCGGGAATCAGCAGCTCCCTAATGGGCTCAAGGCAGTTTTGCTCCGGAGCAGATGGAGCAGGACAAGACTCTGCAAGGAGTCACAGCCTGAACCCTGCTCACACTGCCAGCTCTGACCCTTCCCTGCCCAGGACAGAAAAATACTATCACCAACACCAAAAAAAAAAAAATTTCAAAATTAAAGGTGCTGTATTTCACAGAGTCATACCATTCCCTACTTTTAGACATTAAAAAAAAAACCAAAACAACAAAGCACAACAAGAATAATAGCGAGAGCAACACCATAAAGAAACAGATTGGGAAAACCCTCCAGGTTTTATTTATTTGTTTGCAGCAAGCAGACACGCAGATTAATTGCCTCAATTCCTGTGTCCCGAGCAAACAGGAGGAGGAGATGCACCACTGGCAACTGGCAGAGCTGAGCATCCTCCATCCCCCCCTTTCCTGCGCGGTCCCAGGTACTCACAGCAGTGGCAGGAAAAGGGGTGCGACCACAGAAATAAAGGTCAGGAAATAAAAATCAGCGCAGGAATCTGTGCTGCCGCCAGGCTGCTGCTCTTAATCTCTCCACGGCTGCTCCAGCAATCACCAGCGGGAAACAAGGCTCCGATTAATCTTCCAACCCCTCCCTTTGCCGGCTGCTCCGGGATGCTGAGCTGGAGAAGCGTGGCCAGGAACTCCCCACCCTGACACGAGTGATAAACGCTCCCAAACCCCTCCCAGGGCTGAGCGTGGCCCCAGGGCAGCGAGAGCAGGGCAGTCCCAGGGTTGAAGTGAAAAGGGGCTGGGAGCTGGCAAAGCTTTTGCACCCCAGACAAGCCCCAGACACTGCGGTGGCACTGCCAGGGCAGTTCAAAGCCCACAGCCCCCCTGCTTTGCCTGGTGCCAGGCTGCTCCTGCCCACAGCGCCCTCAGAGAGGAGATGTTCCGCTCCTGCTCCATATGGAGAACAGAAAAGCGTGGCGACCTTCACGCTATCAACGTCACTTTATCGTTTTGGTCATTCTCCATTTGGCAGAAGGCAGCTAAAAACAAAGCATCCCAGCTGCAGTTCCTCTCCAGCCTTGAAACATGGAATCCAGGAATGGTTTGGGTTGGAAGGACCTTAAAGCCCATCCAGTGCCACCCCTGCCATGGCAGGGACATCTCCCACTGTCCCAGGCTGCTCCAAGCCCTGGCCAGCCTGGCCTTGGGCACTGCCAGGGATCCAGGGGCACCCACAGCTTCTCTGGGCACCCTGTGGGTCTCCCCACCCTCCCAGGGAACAATTCCTCCCCCATATCCCACCCATCCCTGCCCTCTGGCAGTGAGAAGCCATTGCCTGTGTCCTGTCCCTCCATCCTTTGTTAAAATGGGGCCAGGGGATTCTGCTCCAGACCCCCAGCAAATTCCCAGTCTCACCACCCTTCACCTTCCCACCACCTTCAAAGCCTCCCTTCCCCTCCCAACAGCCCAGCCCCTAATTAAACAGCCATTAATCCTTGCACCAGCCCTGCAGATGAGCAGGCAGATGTGTGCAGGCAGAAATGGATGTGGAGGTGGGAGCGACAGGCCCCGCAAACACCTCCCAGTGCCCCTGCCAGTGCTCCCTGCCTGCACGGCGAGGGATGCTCTGAGAGCTCCTCAAACACTCGGTGCTCTCCCCCAGAACAAACAGCGAGTCCTTGTGCCAGCAAGGGGAAACTGAGGCAGGGGACAACAGGGAGACACCCAAGCTGGCTCATCCACTCTCTGCGATAAATAAGGACAGGCTCCGTTACAGGAAGGGCGCTTCTTCCAAAGGTTTATTCAGAAAGGCTTCTCACTCCATCACCTCCCTTCCTGCTCCACACACTCACAGCTTCCTTCCCCAGGCTCTGACACAGGAATGCACTTCTGATAAAGCACAGCCGCCCTGTGGGACAGCAGCACGCGAGCACCGGCTCTGCTCTAAGGTGACACTCGCCAGGACCCCTCCAAAGCCTCACCCCTTCCCTCCTCCCGAGCTCCTCCCCAAAGGCTCCACATTCTGCAAGAAAAGCAGGAAGGCACAGCAGCAATGCTGAAGAAGGAGACCTCAAAATAACCAAGTAAACAGAGAAATTAATTAACAACAAATAAATAAATGGAAAGAACTACAGAGAAGCTTTCACTTTGGACGTTTCTGGAGTCCCAAAGTGATGCTGTGGCCTGTGGCCAGGGAGGTCACACTCAAGAAGTTCCCACCGCAGACGCAGAGCTTGTGTTGCAAAATGTGGAATATGGACAACTTTCCTAAGAAAGGATGTTCATTAACGTTTGATCTTTGTAGCTTTCGAGCCTAATGAACAAGAAAGGAGATTTAATCTG
>VYZT01058800.1:47452-59736 GCA_013400735.1 Pomatostomus ruficeps | reverse complement strand
CATCTTTCACATTCCTCTCGGGTTCCACCGCTCTTGTACTGCAAACAGAGATAGTTGGTCCCTCGGCCATTATTGTACCTGTTCATCTGTACCTGTACAATATAGGTTGTTTTCTGAGAGATGTTACTACGACATGGACATGCTTCCTTGGGCATGCTTATCACCACTGCAGAGTCATCCTAATCTCTTCTTTTAACAAAATTTCCCTCTCCAGTAATGAGTCGAAGATGATGTAGTGGTTCTCAGACTCCAACAATATAGTCATGACTTGCTCAAATAAGCTTTATCCCATTTTCAGAAAAGATTCCCACAATAACAATCTGATCTTTAATTCACCATTAAATTCATTTTTCAAAACATGGTATCATTGCCCCTAAGGGCTGAGCTCACTTTGTATTAAGTTCCTTACCAGAAAAAGTAATGTAATGCTGCAGGTAGTCTTTCACTCGTTAGTACAACTGTGCTCATTAATATCAATCTGACATTAAACGATTTCCTGTTTTATGTCAATCGAAAATAATTGATTCTGTGTGCTAAGCAGCACTTTATGTCAATTACTGCTCATGCCACCATGCACCATAAGCAGATTTTCAATTAACTCAGCTTTATAATTTTCTATTTTCAGGTTGGTTGCAGGGTTTGAATGTGCAACCACTACTGAGTGAAAAACAATACTCTGGGAAGACCTGAACCACAGCTCAAAGTTTAGCAGCAACAAAAAGTGCCTGTAAATTGCTAGGCTTATATGCAGTTTGAGTCAGGAGGCTTCAGATACTGCTGACCTCTGACATGCAAATAAAGGTGATGTGGTTCAACATGTAGCTTATGATGCGGTCTTTTTCCTGCAAGTTCAGCACAAAACAGTAAAATCCACGTATCAGACATGATGTAGTTGTCATAGTCTCATCCTTCAATGTTCTTTGTAACAAGGTTTTTGTAATGAGATCCTTCAGCAGCTCTTTGATGTAAAATCTGTCATTCCTACGCTTTCTCAGACCATTCTACCAGTCACTGTTCCAGAAGCCCATTCCAAACTGGCATCACTCAGGTTAGGATCCTTCAGTGACCCCATAAGTAAATCCTCATCATTAGGCTGAGATCTTAATGTCATCTGAACCACCTCTCTTAATGCTTCAGCTTCACCATCTAGTTCCTTTCAACTCATATTGGGAGATGTTCTTCCCTATTCACAGCATTTCTGTGGTAGGACACAGCATTTTCCTACTTTATCCTGTCTTCTTGGTGACATTCCATAGTCAATCTACAAGATGCTTTGGCACAGCTACAGACAGTACTTTGCTCTAAGCAATCCTGCAGGGGAACTCATTATTAAAAAAAACCCCAACCAAATCAAACAAAAAAACCCCAACCAAAACAAACAAAAAAACAAACAAACCCCAACCACCCCCCCTAATCAAATGAAAAAATCCCACCAGAATTGTCTGCGAAAGGAAGCTAAGAATGATAAGGTTCAATGGAATAAAGTTTTGGGTTGGGGACACCCTTAGTCCTTGATATTGACCTTGAAAGGTTACAACTGAGGAAGGAACTGAAAAAAATTTCTGTGACAGTTACTGTGCTTTGACTCACATGCCATTTTAGAAACAAAGCTGACATGAAAGATCATTTTGATCCACCTTATCATCTCACATCAATGAGTTCAGGCATTTCTGCTTTGCTTTGCTATGAAAAAACTGTAAAGACAGCAAGATGTATCTTTCCTTGGAGTTTGCACGGCAGAGCTGAAATGCTGGGCACTGCAGACCTCAGACTACCAAAGCAACACTTGACAGCAGGAATACATCCCTGCTCCTTGTTGCTGTCCATTTGTCAATATTCAGCCATTTACATCTTAATGTAGAATTCAGCTAAGAAATCTGAAATTAGCCTCTATAGGAAAATGCTGACCATATGCCTTTTCACCCTCTGTGTCCGCTTCTCCATCAATACTGAGAATATTAATGAGTAAAAATATTACAATTTGGATTGGGGTCATAGAAAGAGTTCCTTCCCTCCAAATAAATGAAAAATATGTGCATGAACACCCACTTTAAAACGAAAGACATAAAAGTTTTAGAAATCTGCCTTTGTCAGATTAAAAAATAACTTTATCGTATCTATCACTCCATAATTTAATTTGTGTACTTTTTAAGGTGATGTACATTGTAAAAATTCCAGGAAAGTTAATAAAACTCAGACTTTGTGGTGGCTAAAAATCAACTCCATATTCCAAGCTTTTTTTCCAGAGGAGGATAGATTTACTTATCTTGAAATTCAGCTTTGCTAAGCTCAGTAGATAGCATCCTTGCCCATAGCAGAAGTTGCATATTGTCCAAGGGATTCAACCTAAATAACATCTGATGTTACTTATTCTGGAGAAGGTGTTTCTTCCATTCCAACTCTCATGAAACTAGTTCTGTTCTCAAGGTGACAAAATTAGTATATGGCTCTGGGTAACAAAGTGCCTACTGGCAAAAAGACACCCTCGCTTGGCTTCCTACAAGCGTGACATTTCCTTTCTTCTGTGCATCCATGCCATTTCATCTCCCAAGGAACTCACAGGCAGAGCAAGCGCAGCCTGAAAATCTGATGTGCACATTTTCAGTTTTGCACAACATCCTCTCAAACTTCAAATTCAAGCAGAGGCGCAGCATTTCTTCTGGGCATTGATGGAGTTGGGGATTAACCTTCTTTCTTTTTCTCTCTCACTGTTGTTTTTGTTTGCAGTTACCGTGGTGCTGTTTGCAGCGCTGAGACGGCAGCGGAAAAAAGAGCCTTTGATAATTTCCAAAGAAGACATCAGAGACAACATTGTCAGCTATAACGACGAAGGTGGTGGAGAGGAAGACACCCAGGCATTTGATATTGGCACTCTGAGGAATCCCGAAGCCATAGATGATAATAAATTACGCAGAGACATTGTGCCAGAAACACTTTTTATGCCACGGCGGACTGCAGCAGCACGAGATAACACGGATGTCAGAGATTTCATTAACCAAAGGTTAAAGGAAAATGATACAGATCCGACAGCACCCCCATATGACTCGTTAGCAACCTACGCGTACGAAGGTAATGGTTCTGTGGCCGAGTCCCTCAGCTCCTTGGAGTCGGTGACTACGGACGGAGATCAGGACTACGATTACCTCAGTGACTGGGGACCTCGGTTTAAAAAGCTGGCAGATATGTATGGCTCAATGGACAGTGACAAAGACTCTTAATATGTTGTCTTTTTTTTTCTTTCTCTTTTTTTCTCTTCCTCGTTCCCAGAAACAGCATTGGGATACGTGAAGTGGCTATTTCTTTCTGTTTCTCCACAGCTGTGTGAAAGGGTTCTCTATTCTACCCATTTGAATTGTCTAATGACTGCAGTCTCTGTGGGTTAGCCATCAGAAAACTTCTTCTAGTATCATTTTATGAGCTTCCAAGAGGCAAAATCCTTATTTTTTGAGTGCATCCAGTTTACCAAGCCAATCTTACAGGCACAGCAGTAGTGGGGGGAAAAAAAGGATCAGATGGGGAGCAATATTTTTACTTGTTCTGCTTATATTGTAAATTGGAGTATATTACTGTTTAAGCTCACTTGCTTTTTACTTGTATTCAGACTACTCAGCTCAGACGACTGCTCTGTCGATTGTGTATTGCACATCCCAATGTAATGAGGTACCCTAGTTTACCCTATGTATTATAGTCAAAAGTAGTGGTGATGGAATGAAGGTTTATTATACAAGTAGAGTAAGCTGAGAAAAGAACATCAAACATGCATTTTATTCATGAGGAGGATAGAGAGGCTTAATGGTCATTTAAACCTGAGTGTTTCTCTAGGACTCACCATTGCCCCATTGCACTGAATCATACTAACACACACACATATATAGTTCATTGACTGCTCTGTATATATTCTTTGGACCTAGCATTGCTGGAGAGATGTGTGTGTGTGCACGTGTGTGTGGTCAGTAGCCCCAATATCTAATTCTTAGATGGTTTCCCAGTTCTAGCCCAGGCTTGCTTTGCGATACAGGGAAAGTCTTCAAATCCAGCTCCAGACTAGGTCAAGACTTGGAGAAAGGAACAGATCATAACTGTGCTTTTGTTTGCACTTCCTCAGTTGGCCCCCACCTGCACATCAGTTCAGTGATGACCACTGTCCTGGGGAGGTTGGAGTCAGGATGTTCATATCCAGCTACTCCTGCCTGTTCTTGTGTGCAGGTGGGAAGGAGTGGCCCCAAGGTGACTGCCACCCTCTGGGGCAAAAGGAGCAACTGCAGAGAAGGAAAGTGCTTTTCTTTTCCTGACCTTCTCTGCCTGGATGTCCAGGGTGGATTCCTGGCTGACTCTCTGCCCAGTTTTTCTATCTGTAAAATGGGGGAATAATGCCTACCTCATCAGGATGTTGCAAGAACTATATAATTCATATAGAAAATGCTTTAGAAATGGAAAACACTGGCATTCTGCCAGAGGAAGTAACTTCTCATGCTTTTGGGTAGTTGCTTCCTTTTTTTTCTCTCTTTTTTTTTTACTTCCAGGCTCAAGCCCTGAATGAACAAATAAGTGAGAATTAATGGTCAGTCCAGTGGCCTGAAAAGTAGGGTTTATAACTATAACTCATTTTTTTAAAATAAACTACTCAGACAGGGGTTGTTAAAGTCTTCATCAAAAGGTAAAATTTTAACCACCAGTTTTCTCTCTGTGTGTTTATCTGCTTTGCCAAGCTAAGTGATTTTTTTCCAGATGTGGAGTGGGGAAAGATGCCATAATCTTGGGCCAAAACAGTTTTCTTTATAGGTTGCACACCACTCAGTATTTCAGTTGGTTTGTCACACATTTAGTGGCTGCTCTTCAAATCCAGCCATTTAGGAGAAGCTATCTGGAGAAAACCCTAAGGGGCTGCCATGGGGCATATCCAATTCCAGGAGTTAAATGCCACCCTGTGTCCCAAAGTAGGGAACCAACTCATGGCACTGTGCCAAGGAAAGAAGGAATTTATTTTTTTAAATACCTCATGTATAACTATTCTCATTTATTTCATGAAACAGTATTTAATACCAGAATTACAGGAAAGGATCTATTTTCCTCCTCCCCCAAATTTTAAGTGAATCATTTTGAAAATTAAACAGCTCCAATTTACACCAGAAATAAAGAGAGATGAGAAAAATGTTAATAAACAGAAAACTAAGAGGAATTAAAAATTAATCCCCGGAATTCATTACTCCTAGTGAGTTAAAGAGAGCAGTAAGAGTCCCAAGTATTAGACTTTTACAACCACAATGACAGAATTGTAGGGTTTGTGGACCAGCTCAGAAGGAAGAGGATGAGCCAGTCATACCGTGGACTTGGCTGGGCAGGAAAGGACTCATTCACAATGAGGAGCAATGCACACCTGTAGGTGTAGGGCACAGCAGCTAATGGCGTGCAGATGCCCAGCATTATAGATCAGGTGTTTTCAGAGCAGAGGAGCCCAGAGTTTCCAAAGATTCGGAGCCCTTACCCTCTCTGGTGGAGGCCTCTCAGAAAGTTTAAGTCCAACAGAGTATGGTTCCCAACTCCATCACTTAGTGGGGGGCTGAGCTGTTACACCCATCATAATGGCAATGGCATGGCTAGAGCCATGTCCTCCTCAGGGCCCCTAAGTAATTTCAGATGCTAAAAGCCTGGCTCTTCATGGCTTCCTTGAAATCGGAACTTCTAGGAAGCAATCTGTCCAAAAGCTGGCTCTGGCAGACAGGAGAGACTGTCTGGATTTCAGCTATGTGGAGGAGCAGCAGATGCTCAGCACCACCTGCCACAGGTTCCTCACTTCAGGCTGCTCCCCTCACAGCCAGCAGGGCCAGCACATCCCTCCTGGGGCTCTCCCCAGTGGCTTCCTAACACATGCCTCTCTCACCCTTCACTCTGGGGTTGCCTCAGGCTCAGAATCCAGCTGGATGCCCAAAGGGAGCCAGTGACCTGTCCCGTCCCCTCCTTAAGCCTCTAGAAACAGCTTGGTGTGTGGATGGGATGGGGAGGAGGCTGTGAAGCCACACAGGTGTCCAGCCCTGTGAGCCTCCCCCAGCTCACTGGGAAGAGGGAGTCGGGGGCACTTGGCTGAAGACAGCCCCACTGGCCTGAAGGGCTGGGCCACCCTGCAAGTCAGCCTGCATTAGTCACTTCTTGGGGTGGGATAACGAGACAGGAGGATCACTGAACTCCTTGTAACTATTTTCCTATGTTTGTACAGTGATTTTGTCTGATTTAGTGATTGTTAGTAGCAGTCCAAGCGCAAGTTTTGGGTTGGTTTGGGTTTTTTTCCTTTTAATTCCAAGCTGGTTTTATCTTGTCCATTGAGTGACACAGTAAATAATAGAGAGTGGCTACTCGTGCCTGTTATGTAAATATATTATATATATAAAATTATGTTATGTCACCACAAATATGGTGCCTGAATAGCAAATGCATTCCTCTAAGAAATTTGAGCAAACTTGCATCCAAATCATTATTTATGCATCTAGGTTTTAAGGTCTATTTTTTTCCTGCAAATTAAACAGATTTAGCATCTCTCACACAGCAAGGAGAGTCCAATTCTTTCGTTTCTTCTTGCTTGGCAGTACCACAAAGTGCAATTTATAAAATCAGTACTGCATATTAAATACTGAAAGTGCCATATTGCAGTGAATACAAACCTTTGCAGTGGTATTTCTTTGCACTTTGTTGCATGGTGGCGTGCTAGATGATAGAAATGAGTATTTAACAATGCTTTCACACAGTGCTACAATTGTCATTTGTAGATAAACAAGTGTTGGACTATGGGCTATGAAGTGGCTTTCAAGGCTGTTTTAAGCCTGCTCTTCTTACAACTACATCTATTTCAGAAGAAGAAATATTATTAGGCAGTTTAGCTAAGCCAGGTAGAGAGAGAAAAATGCAGTTGGCTTCTAATTTGGAAAAACATCTGACCTAACAACAGGAAACATATTAAAAAGGTGCCAAGGAATTCAGTGGAGTCAACACAAAACAGGGACCTGGGAGTCTATGGCAGCCATACTACTGCAGAACAATAACATCTCTACACTTGAAATGGAATAAGGTTTCTACAGTAACTATTTCATCTCAACTCCCAAAAAAGTCACTTTATCCCAGAAAACTGGTGAGGAGTTGTTTTTGTTGTGTGTTTGCTGGGGGTTTTTTACCCCTGGAGAAGTACTTCAGTAGTTAAACCCAATTCTGTCCCACAGCAGCACCAGTACTGGGAAACACGGCAGCCCCGTGCCTCCAGTGCAGCTGTGCCAGGACATGTCTATGTGTAGGCGAGTGCTTGCAAGAGAGCTGAGGCAAAGACTTTCGGAGAGCTCTCTGCACAAGGCTCTACCAGCAGTATCACAGGACTGAGATGTGTTCCCAAACCTGACATAGACAGAGTTGTGTCTAACCATAAGAAAACCAAATTGCCTGTATTTTTCAGTTATTTCTGTTAAAAATGTGTTGGGAAAGATACATAGTAGAAGAATATGTCACCTGTACCAACAGAAATATTTTCTAAATTTTTGCTAAGAAACAGATATATTTTTCTGGTCTTACTTCATTCTGTGATCAGGTGTTTCTTCACTGTTAAATGCGAATGGAAGAGGCAACCTTCAAATAATCCTCTTTAGGAAGTAGCAGTCTACATTACAAGTTACAAATTTTCCATTTCTCTGTTACGAAAACAACAACAAAAAATCCCACAAAATCAAAAAAATTATCATCTGCAGAACCCTAAAAACCAGAACAGTCATAGAGAAGTATAGCAGTGAGAAATTGGTTTAGAAATGTGTGTCTACACATGTACAGTTTCAAAACTAGAATTACCCACGTTGAGCAGAACCGAACAGTGGACTTCTTTCAGATTTCCTGCCACACCAGAGAGAGATCTGCATAGATAGGGAGAGAGACATCTTTTTTAGACCAGGCAGCTTAAATCCAGACCATTTCCATGTACATCTGACGGAAGGAAAGTGAAATAAATTTCTGCAGCATAACTGTCTTGGTGGTCTTCTGCAGGGTGAATTCCTGACAGTGGTTCTGAGCAGGTAGTTCCCTGCAAGCACCACTGTGTTAGCTCTACCTGCCACCATCTGTTAGAAAGGTCTCTCCACATTTCCTTTGGCTATGAGTAGTATTGAAGTGTTTCAGAAGACCCTTGTCCCAAATGGATGCTGGCATCCCCTGCCTATTTGCATTTCAATTAACTCTGCAGTCTGAGCTTCCTCATCAAATGAGAGTTGACAAAGTAACAGTCATTATGCTACTTCCAGTGAGTATGAACTATGTCAGAAGCTGTGAAAGGCAGGATTTTTCCAACCCATCTACGCCTGTGATACAGCAGCCTCATCCAATAAATGTCAAACCCACAATATTTTTTGCTTTCAGTTCAGTCTTTAGAAAGACTTCTTTTCTCAGAGACTGTTTCTGTACTTAAAGAGAGACAAAAGCATATTTAATGTCTACAGACTCGTGCATTGCTTCAGAAAGAGAGAAAAACACACAACACTAACACAATGCTTTAATACCAGTCTCTGCCTGCAGCAGTTTTATTTTAAGCCAGCTGAAACAATCTTGATCCTGCCCATCATTTTGCAATATTACACTTCTGAGCCCACACCTGTATTTGTCCTACACTAAGCAGTTTCCTGAACGGTTCATAAAATTCAGTGGTAGGTATCCCAAAGCCGTGGCTGGGGTTACAGGAAGCACAGGTGTCAGAGAACTGAGTGTGTCAGGAAGAAGAGCAGGAGGTGAATCGCATGGGGGGTGAGGGGAGGTAATCAGTCATTGGCAAGGCAGGCCCTTGGCACTTAAAAGCCACAAAGCTATCACCTTATGTGTAGAGTTACTGGATTTCAAAGGAGGTTTTACAGAACCTGCCCTTATCTTTTTCTTTTCATGTATCTTTTGCTTTCTTTAAAAATAGATTTAAAAATAGATTTAAAAAAAAAAAAGAAAAAAAAAAAAAAAAAAAAAAAAAANAAAAGAAAAAAAAAAAGAAAGAAAAAAATAAAAAAGGAGCTGCTATGTTTAAATTTCTCCTACCACAAAGTCAATTCGACAAATAAGGCATAAGTCCAGCATATAGAGAAATCCTTTCCATTTCCATGGGCTTTTGACCTTTCCTATGAGACTGCACTATTTATGTAAATATACTTGGAGACACTTTCTATAAGGTTTTAGTTTTCTATGATGTATTACTTTAGTGTTTATTAAATATACAAACTTATAGAATTATTAAGCATTCAGGTGAACACAACAAAGAAAGAACACTGCAAACACAAAATTGTTCTGGATTTTGACACATAAAAAACTGTACTGTTTTAATTCTGTGACTACTTTCATTGCTTTGAAAAATTAAACTTAAAAGAAAGGCCTTATAATAAATGCTATGTGCATCTTAACTGTGTTACTGAGCAAAATCAATCTGGCAAACTCCTATTGAGATTTGTGATTTTTTTAAACCCTTTAAAATAAATGCTTTTTGGTATTGATTTTTCTTTAATTAAAAATACTTCCAAGCATAAATTGAAAATGATGCCTCCACCTGGGAAGATTTACTTGCTGGCATGCTCCAGCCACTCAGTCTCTCATGATGTCATCCCCTGGTTGTGCCAAGGGAGCCTCAGCATTGGATGGATCTGGTCATTGCTCAGCAGAGAGGGACATTTGTGGGTCATAATTTGTCACCCAGGAGGTTTACACCTAGAACTTCCCTGTGTTGCAAAGGGACCCATGCTGGAATGATTATCTCTTCTGCAGCGTGGATGGGCAATTTGTTTTTGTCAGATGGAAAGTGTGCACTCTCTCCCTTATATTTCCTGTTCACTGTACTGGCTTCTTTTTGGGGGGTTGGGGAGCAGGGGGAAATGAAATTTAAGGATTTGATGAGAAACCAATTTGAACAACAATTTCTCATAGACAGAGTGAATTTGCCTTTTTGCAAATTGATTTTTGTAACGAGTTATTTATATGATATTACTTAATAAATTGTTTTTTCTAACTTGTTTTTTTTCTAATTCTCTCAATCTATGTCATGTATTTACAACACTATCATAAAGATAAAGCTTTGAAAATATTCTCCAATCGCTTTAATACAAAGGGCTAAATTGACTCAGTCTTTGAAATTCCATTCTTAAGTGTCTGGCTTGCATCATGCTATAAAAGCAGTAGGATCACTATTCGGTGATCACCGAGGCCTCCCAAGAGTGGTATAATTCCAGAAGGTGTCATTAAGTGATGCTTACTACAAGGAGGATATTAGTCTATGATCACAAGCCAGATTTTGACTAGCCAAGGTTTCCCAGGAAGGCAGCAGAAGCTTTGTCAAGGTAAAGTGTGCAGAACCCTTTTCTTTAAGCATATAAAGATCACATAACTTATAACAGCACTGTTCACTTATTTGTCTTTCATCATATGAGACTCAAAAAACATTTAGTCTCATTTCACTTATGGAGAGTTCAAATGTCATTTGCAGTGTCTTTTTACATAAGGAGAACAACCTCCAGAGAGAATTCTCCATTTTAATACTTCCTTAATAAAAGAGCTGTCTATATCTCCAGAAATTCCATCATCTTTAAAGGACGAGGGCAAAGAAAAGTGTGGGAAAGGTCACAGCAAAGTAGTGCTTCATTAAAAGCATTAGAATGAACCACAAAATCAGACAGTTTAACCCTGAAACCCATATGGGGTTTATGAAAGGACTGAGTAAGTTCTGTAACTGATGAGAAATTAGCCCAAATATCCACCTGCAATCTTTGGTGGACCTCCAGAAGAAAACCTCTGTATGAATAGCCAAAAACCCCAGCTTTTAAAAACAATAGGAGATCACAAGGATGTAAGTACCTAAGTCTACACAGTTTTTATTTGCCTCATGATCTGAACACCAAGTCAGGGAAACTGAGCACTGCACTGCACATGGAGGATGTATCTACTGCCCCCCACACCCTTCAGCAGGGACACACACACTCACAGGAGCAAGCACAGAGAGGCTGTAGTGACCCCATCTCTGGGCTCTGCTACTTCGTGCATCAGAGCAGCCCTGCAGGATTTCACAAAACATCAGACTGAGCTTTTCATCTTCTAAACAATGGCAGTAGCAGCAGAAGAAATCTTGGTTGTCCACCTGCTGAAAGGTGGTCCAGACTCTGCACCCCTCCACATGTGCTGAGGCTCCGAAAGCAGAACTGCATTTATTTACATGATAGAGGAATCTGTGTTATTTCTTGTCTTCTTATTTGGTTTACTATACAAAAGAGCACTTTAATCATAAAGAAAAGTCAACTAAAGGGTAGCACTTCAGCCGGAAAATGTATTTGGTTTTCCAACATTAATTTACCAGGTTTATCTATGTAAAATTACTCCCCCCCACAACAAGCAACACATCGAACACAACCCTCCCGCAAATACTCATCTTTCATTAATGCTACCGAAGTCACTACAGAGATGAGACAGCTAGACAAGCCATTAAAGCCAACAGCCTTTTACTTTTTTAGAGTTCTTGTTGAATTTGTCTCCTCTCTGTCTGCCCCTCTGCTCCAGTCTTGTGAAACACCACCTGCAGTGCTGCATCCAGCTCTTGTGTCCGCAGCACAGAAAGAACAGGGACCTGCTGGAATGAGTTCAGAGAAGGGACACCAACATGACCAGAGGGATGCACTTCCTCTCCTGGGAGAGGCTGAGAGAATTGGGATTGTTCAGCCTGGAGCAGAGAAGACATGACCTAGTTAAAACCTTCCAGTACCTGAAGGGAGCTGGCAAGAAAGAAGGAAAAGGATTTTTTTACAAGAGTAGGTAGTCACGGGACAAGGGGGAATGGCTTCAAACTGAAAGAAAGTAGACTTAGATTAGCTATTAGGAAGAAATTCTTTACTGTGAGGTTGGTGAGGCACTAGCACCATTTGCCCAGGGAAGCTGTGATGCCCCATCCCTGAAAGTGTTCCAGGCCAGGTCAGATGGGGCTCCAGTGGAAGGTGTCTAGGGGAAGGTGTCACGCCTGCCAATGGCAGCAGGGTTGGAACTAGATGATCTTTAAGCTCCCTTTCAATCCAAGCTATTCTGTGATTCTGTGAATTTCAAGGACAGGTTGAACAAGAGAACCAAAGAAAAGAGCAAACATTTAAGATGCTTTAATACTTACATAAAAAATTGCAGGAATGATCACCTAAATGAGGAGCCAAGTGAATTCAGTGTCGGTTCTTCCAATCTTACTCTCAGATAACATTCCTTTTGATGCTGTAAATGAAATTTGAGTTTGTTGGATAAGGCACAAATTAAAAAAAAAAAAA
>VYZT01058800.1:0-45873 GCA_013400735.1 Pomatostomus ruficeps | reverse complement strand
GGTGTCTAGTGGAAGGTGTCACGCCTGCCAATGGCAGCAGGGTTGGAACTAGATGATCTTTAAGCTCCCTTTCAATCCAAGCTATTCTGTGATTCTGTGAATTTCAAGGACAGGTTGAACAAGAGAACCAAAGAAAAGAGCAAACATTTAAGATGCTTTAATACTTACATAAAAAATTGCAGGAATGATCACCTAAATGAGGAGCCAAGTGAATTCAGTGTCGGTTCTTCCAATCTTACTCTCAGATAACATTCCTTTTGATGCTGTAAATGAAATTTGAGTTTGTTGGATAAGGCACAAATTAAAAAAAAAAAAAGAAAATACATATTCTTGTACAAAATCTTTGAAGCTTTTCCTCTTTCTTGCCAACACTAGCACATCTTTCCCTGATTATAGTACAGACAGTTGCTGGCAAATACGCACTGTCTGCATTTTCTTTTCTCCAAACTGACTGCTAAAACTAACAGTTCCTCAGCAGCTCTCTATCCCCACATCAGATCCTTGAGCACCTCTGTCCCTCCAATCAGAAAGGCTGATTCCATTTCCTTTATTCCCCATACAGAAGCAAACACAAGCATCGTCAGAAGTCCTCAGTCACTCACTATTTCTAATCGCTCTACTACTCATTACACATTTTTTAACATTGGAAAACCACAGAGTGCACAAAAACATTTATATTTTTACTAGCTGTGTAGACACTCATGGCCTTGACAGGACCTTATCATCATATCCTACTTCATTTAAGCAAAAGAGAAACAAACTTACCATGATCAAGAGAACAGAGTCAGGAAGACTGTGTGCAAGGGGACATGGTAATCTGAAACTTCCAAAAACCTTGGGGGAAGGGGGCTTGCTCTTTTACAGAACGGAAAAAACAAACAAACAAACCAAAAAACCAAACCCCAAAAAAACAAAACCAAAAAAACCAACACAACCCCCCCATCAAACAAAAAACCTAAACCCCCATGAACCTCCTAAATACAGCTTTTCTTGTATCCCTTGTTGGAATTTTGCCTTTCTTAACTCAGAACTTGGCTGGCTGGCTGCTCATGCATGCATCTTAATTAATAACCAAATATATAAATCCCCTCCTGATTGCTTTTACATGTTTTTCTAAACATCTGCTTCTACCTTCATTGTTAGACAAAGCTGCTCTCTTCTACAGCTCAGCAGGGGAACTTATTTCTCTCTCTCTCAGAATGCAGTTGGGTATTTCATGTCAATTATCTTAATTGGAAGCAAGCTTAACCCATTTCCCAATTACAGCTCCAGTTTATTAGAACAAACAAACTCTCAAACCTCCCCTAATAAAATAAACCCAAAACTACCCCCAAAGAACAAATCTAAACTTTGGTAACAAGACATTGAGAAGAGGACTGAATGAGAGAGCTCTGGTAAACAAGAAGTAAGCTGGTGTAGGAGGGTAAGGACATGGTCTGGTCTGACTGACTTGGTCTCTGACACAGCATTCCCCTGAGTCTGTTGTTTGGGAGCTCACAGAGGGAGCACTCTTCAACCTGTTACTGCTTCATGTACTTTTATCCCCCACAAAGCAAGGTGTACCTGGCAGAATGAAAAACAGGCGCAGGTGTACCTTTGTTTTACCACTGCTGGGCATTTTGATGGCCCAACTTTTTCTGTCAGAGTACAGAGCCAGGTTCTCTCTGTCTCCTCTGTCTCACACTGCTCCTAGACTTTATCACTCGTGTTCAAACAGACATCAGCCTAATGTCTATTGCCAAAGACAAAAAGCCTAAAGAGATAAAAGTAATCCAGAGACAAGAGGGCCAAGCCATCTGCTCCTGCTACGAGCTATGGCTCAGTTAACCAGGGCTCTTCACATGGCCTTTGTTCTCTTGCTTACCCATTTTTGTGTTCTGGTGTCAAATGCACACCAGACATATCCTTTATTACACATCTGTGAAGATAACAGGTTTAAACCATTCTATTTGGCTTCCCAGGGATGTCGTCACCTTTTTGAGTGGCATCCACCTTTTATGCATGTATTGGGTACTAGTCTAAGAAGCTATGTGTAGAAATTATTCCACATGTTATACTATCTACTTGCACAGGATAAATGGGCCAAATATTTAGGCCATGAAGTTGTAACATTCTTACCCACCTGCAGCATCTGCCAGGTACTGATCCAATGATGAGTGTTTCCCCCTTTCCAAGATTGCATGTTCAGAGATATTGATTATGATGCCATTGTTGTTTTCTGGTATTGTCAACATTTCTCTAAATAATTTCTACAGTTTGTTTTTGAGAAACAAAGAGAAGTCAAAAATACACTTTGAGATTCACCTCTCTAATATCTTGGTATTTAATCAACCTGCAGTATAATATTGATTACAAATACCATGGAGACGAGATTGGTGCTTGTCTTTCGAGCAAGTACTTCATGTAGCATTTTATTGCAGAAAGAGCCTTTCAAATGTTTTGCTACCAAATATCCATCTGGCCCACGGGCTCTCTCACTTTCACAGTCAGAATTTTATCATTGATCCTGGCAGAAGGGAGATGGGACTCCTGAAAGGCAATGCAGGTTAACTATTTAATGACCATCAGAGGACAAGAAGGGACTCGGGTTATAGATTCTGCTCCTGAGCACTATGAAATAAAAGAAACACACATGCACAAAGATCTCTGGCAGGAAGGTCATGACATATAGAACATTGTGCCAAACATTCAGCATTCCATGTTATTGCCCATTAACTATTACCTTGCAAAGCCAAAACAAAATTCCCATTGTAGGTCAGCTGAGACATCATCAAAACCTGACAGCTGTCTGCTTTCTCTCTCTCAATTCCTCTGCACTGGAAGGTCATGTCTTTCCTGCAGGCAGTGCTTGCTTTCTGCCAGCTCTGGTCACCCCTCCTGCATCCCCAGCCTCCAGACCAACTGGACCAAAGCTGAACTGCAAGCTTTTATTTCACTGAGCTCTTGTTCTTGCATCTGCTTTTTTTTATCTTCTGGGTAACTTACATACTTTCATAAACATTTACACAATATATTAATTATTTTTATTATATATAAAGCTGTTATGCTAATGGTTGCAAAGTCTTACCATCTTACTTTCTCTTGTCTTTTGAAAGCTTGACAGGTGCTTTGCCCACGCTCTGATTTGCCCCTGCAAGTGTGAATGGACTATTCACATTTCCCTGAGGCAGGTAGTTCTGGGCACTCACTAGGTACCTTTTAGTTATGGGTAAACTTCAAAAGACCTTTCCTATATGTCCTGTCCTGTCAGCACGAGTTGCTCCTGTCATTGCTGGAGCTAATGTTGTGATGAAGTGAGAAAATGCAAACTCCGGAAGATATTTTGATTACTCAGGGGAAACCACTTCCCCATTTAGACTGCCTTCCCACTGCCCAATCTCTTTGGGACAGCAGGGAATTAGAGATCACCAGAACACCTTCTAGGCTCCTTGGCAAATAAGGCACATGTTTTTGTTTGGTGTAAGAGGTGTTGAGTTTAGGAAAGAGAGACACAAATATCATGCCTCCAACACTGAAAGGAAGACCCAAAAAGTAGCTGTAGGAAAACCTTTTTTCTATGAACACAGTGGCCAGCTAGTGTTCTCTTCCTACCCCTCCATCCCCTTACTATCAGCCATGGAAGAGGGAGACAAGAGTCTGTGCTTTTCTCACCTAAGTACAAAAAGGGTTGACACTGAAGGAAATGTGAAGGAGTGTTGAGGGGCAGCTAGAGAAACATTGCTCCTGATAGAAATGTAACTTGGACTGTCATGAAGTGTTAGTGGCCATATTTACATCTCTCCCAGAAACCTGAACCATTAGTATCAGGGGCAAAGGGGATCAAGGGGAGTTCAGAGATTTAAAGACTACTCAGAAAAACATGGTGTTGGCTTCTATAACCTGGAGGCTCAGAAACTGACTTCAAATTTCTTTGCATATGAAGTTTATTTAGTCTGTTAGTTCAGGGAAGCTAAAGGCACTAGTCCTGGTGCATAAAGCGAGAAATGTACATCAGTCTGGGCAAGATTCATGAGCTGTTTTCTTCAAGTCTGGGACATGGATTCAAACTCTAATGAGTTTGAACTGTCACTTTAAAAAACACTTCCACACTTGTGAAAATATGCTGATATGCTTTAGGTATGAGAGTTGTGCTTGTGACTAAATGTATACGTGTAACAAATGTGCTGTTAGGCACTGCAGGTTCCAGTCCTCAAAAACCCTGCTGTTTTACTGCATTAGACTTCTCAGCTGTTTGCTGTAGCAATTTCAAGTCATTTACTATAAAGTCAGAATAAGAATACTTATACCAAGGAGGTTTGGAGAGAACTCACAAATGTGAATATACTCTAGGACATAGTAGGAAATTAAGCAAAACATAATTTTGTCATTTATTGCAGAGGTGTATGCCAGTACTTTTGTATGAAGCCAGTTTCAATGAGCACTGTAGCTGTGCCCTCCAATGGAGCAAGTTTGTGAATATGGCATTAATTGTTATTATTGTCCTGGATTAATGCAGTACCCTCCTTTGCTGGCAATGGTTCTGCACTTGTAGGAGGATGCTTGTCTAATCAGATGTTGCTTGCCATGTCATGGCTTTATGAAGTTAGCTTTGTTCTGATGTACAGTAATTATATTTAAGTTGCACTAGGCTGCACGGTTTCAATGAATAAATGACACTTGGGCATGTCCTGACTCTAAAAGGTTTTGGAGTTAGTTTATTTAGAAAAGAAGAAGATAAGGAAATTAAGTCCTCAGTCTCCTATTAGAGTGTGTGCTCAGATCACTGCATCTGTGCAGCACGACAGAGCAAGCCCCGGAATAATTTACTGTGCTATCAAAGAGGAAAAAATTTTGATGTTACCAAATACTTAGTGTTACTGACACATTTGTAGCCCTCTCATACAATCTGTTCTGTACCTGAATAGCCTAAAACTCAAGCACATGTAGGTGTTCAGGTTCGTCCTCTGTTACAAATAACTTAAACTAAAGAGTTACTTTTTTTAAAAAAGTAGTTTTGTCAGGTTAAAAAAGGTTAAACTTCTTGTGTTTTCTCATATTTATTTCTATAAATGCTAGAAGAAATGAGTTTGCCAGGCATAAAGACACATTTTATGACAGACGTGTTGATAGTTCTATGGAGACTTAATGTGAGTTTGTATTTTAAGCTTCCTTAGCTCTGGCTAAGTTGAAAAAATTATTCTTAATTTAAAGTGGTTATTTATTTTTAAAATCATTTTAGTCCTTCTAAAAAAAACTTCCATAAGGGAAGCACTCTCTATTTTCTTAACTAAAGTGGCACAAAGAGTATCTTTTTAATGTGGTGACTATTGTACTTAAGGTTTGAGATACAATAAGCACAATGCTCCTTCCAATTGCCCATCTAAAAGAAAGGTGATTTTCTTTATTCAAACCTCTTGATCCAAGAAAGAAATAAGGAGATAAATACAGCCCTTTGTAGTACTGCTTAGAAGTACAGGTTAATCATAAAGTGCAGTGCTGTTTTTAGATGTTTCAAAATGTAAAGCAGATGAATTCACACCTTCCTCATAAATGGACTGTTCTAGTTAAAACTTTGAGAAATTAATTCCTGGCTCTGCTTCTTTTTACAGAGAAAAATAACATAGTGGCCTTCTGGGGCAAGATCTTTAAAGATTTTCAATGAGATTTATGTGGCAGAAAGAGCTCTCAGAGACAAATCGATATAACTAAGTACAGCGTTCTCATACAATCACGCTGATCAGGAAAACTGGCTGCATCATCACAGGGCTGTCATTTTCTCACTTGCACTGTGTGAGATTGCCTCAGGTTTCTCACAACATTGAAATCAAACCCTCCAGTTGACAGCAGCTGGTGACAGCAGGGGGTTCAGAGCAAAGGAACTCTATCTTCTTGAGCTCGTGGCTTGTTAAACACATTCCTTTTGCTGACAGACTCGAGATTCCCATTCCTTGGCACCATATTACCCACACAGACACATTCTCAGGTTGCATCTCTCCATTAGATAACTTTTATAAACAAATGTGAGGCCAGAGATTTCAAGGAAAAAGCACATTCTTGCACTTTTTATACATCCAACACCTTTCTTTATTTGGGGTATTTTTAATCAGTCTATTTGCCAAGAACAGAAAGACAATGCCTTATCTTGAAGTGCTAAGATATTTCCGATCCTCATTTTTTCACTCCCTCACCATCAGATGAACCAGTTCCGTGGTGTGTTTTTCCTTGTCTCCTTCTACTTCACACTAATTCCCACTGCATGTACCCTGGACACCGCTCTGGTTTTGTTCTGCTGCTGTTAGGCTCTGTCAGGTGGGTGCTGCTGAGGAACTGGTTACAGCAGGGCTCTGCTGCTCTCAGCACTGCATGGAGAAAATGGCAGTTCCCACCCCAGCAAACTTATGCAGAATAGGTAGCAAACGTCTGAAGGAATCAGAACTGGTAAAATCAGGAAATTAGGAGCTCAGCCTGCCTAGTCACTTCTGGAAGTCCTGTTAGACGTCTACATGCAGGTCTTATATACACTTACATACAGGTGTAAACCTGGACTGACATCCAAAAAGCATCTGAAGGAGGACATACCCACTGAATGCCATTCCCGTGTTTCCTGGCTGAGCACAGACTCTTCTTGTTCAAATGCTCGCACTGGTCTCACGTGTGTACACGAGTTATGCAGAACCTGTGCAGGTTGAAGATAAGATATGCACCAGTGAGGTATTAAAGAAATGGGAACATAAAGTCCTACTTTCAAAAAATGAAGGCTAAAGATATTTGTGTGTGTGTGTGTTACCGTGGCTTAGCAATACAAGCTCACTGCTGATGGACATTAAAAGCACGAAGCAGTTTGAAAAAGAGATACTATCCAGTATTTTTATGGAAATGTCTCTCACAGATTTTTAAGGTCAGTTCTGCTACTTAGCTATTAATCTTAAATACATGAGAAAAAAAAATCACATGAAAAATTACTCAAAATGTTAGCTGTACTGGTAATAAGTGGTGGAGAACATACAAATTAGGGAGAGAGGAGAAAAAAAGGAACTGAAAAGATCGACACAGGGGAAAAGAGAAACCTCAGGAAGAAAATGAACATTCCCTGTAAATATCTTCAAGGTAACAATGTAAATGAAGGAAGGAAATTACACCAAGTCTCGGAAGAAAACAGAAAAAGAAGTAATGGCCATAAGCAAAGAAAGAAAAAGTTCAGCCTAAACATGAGCAAAACTCAGAGAGTAATTAGGCTAGTGAAAAATTCAAAAGTAGCTGAGGTGCAATTAATGCACATATTCAAGAAGACTGGTCTAAAAATAAAAAGATGAAGAGAATACATCCATTAAAGTTGAGAGGAAACAACTTTAAACAATTTAAGTTTTGAGAGAAAACAAAGAAGAAATTGTTTCCTGGCACCCTGTTGGTGATTTTTCTCCACAATGACCTGATAAACTTCAGATTGGCACAGTGATTAAATTGTGTTGCTTGCAACATACCTGTTTTCTCATGGCACCTGCTTGTTCAATTTTTTTTCTTTTGTGACAACTGACATCAGTACTATTCTTTATTTTTTTATCTTATTTGACTTCTCATCAGTTTTAATTCAGCCTCTCCTCGTCTCATCATTGTTCCCTTTCCATCCAGCTCCTTCAGTCATTCTACAGACACAGATGCTGCTTTTGCAGTGAGCACTGATTTGACTGTATGCTCCTTTGGTTGCATTTGCCTCAAGCATTTTGAATTCTGCCTTGTTCCAAGAGAGCCTGTAGCTGTTCAGGTGTAGGTGACTGTTAAAAGCTGTGCAAATGGATGACCCTTGTTCAACATGGGTCTGGTGTTCAATAGGCATTTTGCTTCAAGAGACATCTGTGTTTCACCAGGTACATTATGATTAAGTATGTAGCATAGATGCTGTTTCATCAGCAGTATCTCCTTGATGTTTTGACAAACTGTAAATTCATGCTTCTAAAATCTCAGTTACTTGGATGCCAAGGTTTCATTTCAAGGTTCAACTTTCAGCTCAATATAGATGCTCATTAAAGTCAAGGGAAGGACCCTACCAACTCAGATGAGTTAAGAAAGAGACTTTACACTTCTATTCAAGCTTAAGAAACGCAGAACATAAATTTGCCATTTGGATCCTATACTGTGCAGTCAGTACGACAGCTTCCACTTCTGCTGTCACAGATGGTATTCCAATTCCACGGTCTGTTCTGTCCTCACACAACTCCTCATACCTTTGTGTGTAAGTGCTCAAAAACCCATAAGAGACTTACCCTTCCAATTCCAAAAGTCAGGAAGTGCTTCTTTCTGCCTTTCCACATGGGTAATAGACTCTCATTAAAAAAAGGAGTCTGGCAGCTGCATGATCTTGATGACCTGTGCCAAAAGAACATTGTGGTGTCCCAGTAGCTCTTGAGTTTTTCCTGGAAAAAGCACTTGAACCCGAGTTTCCTAGTGTGTGGCTGTAACAAAGAGAAAGAACCACAGAGCCGTAGCCCTGCTACGGATGCAAGGGCAGGTTGGCTCAGCAGTAAGGAGCTTGTGCCTGCCCAGGGACACTGGCAAAAGACAAAGGGGAGAGAAAGGAAAGACAAAGTTCATAGTCCCTTAACATTTTTCTCCTCATTTTGCCATTCTAAAATTGCCCTTGCTGGGGTTAATTAACAACCGTGAATGCCAGTGCTAGAGGAATAAAGCAGATTGCAGTTTTTACCCCTCTCCCACATTTTCCATAGCTGTGACTGGACCTCAGGATGTAACCTCTGTAAATTCTCTCTCATTACTTTCCTACTAATTAGTCTCATTTCATTTATGAGGTATATTAGCTGGGGATTTTATATGGTTTAACACATTAAGAAATAAAGCTTCTTGACATTTGAAAATACACTCACTTTGGAGAAACTGTCACTCCTCTTCACATCTGCACGTAAGGGGATGGTTGAAAGAGGCATCTGGGGATAAAGAAGCGTTCCCCTCACAGCAATGGCTATGTAAAGTGTTAAGGAGGCCATGCCATGCTGGCTTAATGTGAGCACTTGTGTCTTATAGCTATATGCCACAAATGTTTAAAGCCTAGATTCAACTCATATAACTATGGGCGTTAGACTGTTCAGAAAGATAAAAGAGGTGTCACCCCTTGCTTCTCAGACAAGAGGGGGTGATTCATCCTGCCTAAGCCATGAACGAGTCTCTGGAGACGTGGCTTTCTCTCTCCGCTTTTCACAGCAGGGACCTGGGGGGGCCATAGCTGTGACTTCAGTGTCTGCTGCTTGGTAGCATGTGACTCAGCCTTACAGTTTAGTACGATAAAATAACTTACTAGAATCCTTGATTTTGGGCTATTCTGTTTTCTCTACAGGTGTAACTGACTGCACGTTCTAACTTCAAACTGGGCCTGTAAAAGCTGGTTGTGCACTCCACCACTGTGTGCATACATGCATGCAAGCTGAGGGAAAAAGTCACTGAAAATTCATCCTAGAGCAGCAGAAGCCAAATCAGCCCGTTTCCTCCCCCATGTTGGCTAAGGCACTTAAAAAACCAGAGGCCATTCTGCAGAGCCAGGTACATTCACAGCGCCTTTAGCAGAATAACAGCCTTCCATCTGTCCTCCACTATCACCTCTTAGGAAATGTGAGTGGGATTAATGAGGATTAAACTTCTGGTAGTGCCATGTCAGAAGCCAAAAGAGGAGCTACTTTACCTCTGTTTGCTGGAACCTTTTCTGAAGGGGTGTCTCCGCCAGACTTGCCTTCTCTACACATGCCTCCTTGTACGGAAAAATTGCTGAACAGAAGAAACTGAGCTAAGGTGAACAACTTCAGTTGTATTACAAGTTTTAAGACATAAGGATGTGATCTATTCTGAAAGTCCCTGATGATTTATTTAGTGGGCATATTTTTACATTGTTTCCTTTAACATCAGAGAAAATGTGCCTTTGGAGAGGCACAGCTTTTATCTCATCCCCTTTAAAATCACACCACAGATCTCAAAAGAAAGGCTATGGCATGTCAGAATTTAAAACATTCACCTTATGGCTGTCACCCAAAGTATATGAAATATATGCCACTGAGTTTTAAATGACTTATGCTTATGCTGCCAGTCGTAGTCAGATCCTGAACTGAATGATGTAAGTTCCCTCTGTTTCTCTGAAAGTGATGAAACTGAATCTTTTCATACCAGAAAAGGATCTGGCCCTTAAGTTTCAGTGTCTTCTAAATCCAAAGTAATTTTATCCACTTGAATAATTTATCATCATAACCTATTTTTCATTAATTTGACTATGCTCTTGTTCCTCTCAGGCTTGGTACTTACAGCATAGCTCTACTGCAAAAAACAACGATGTGAAATTAGCACTTTCTTACTCAGCAGATCCCTTTCCTGTGAGAAGTCAGAGAGAGTGCTGCTCAATTTACCATGAAAAGTACTAAAATGTCTCTTTTCCCTCTTCCCTGCTCTCCACCCAGCAGGACCAATGGAGCTGAGGGGAAGCAAAGAGGTCAGGATTTTAGGCTCTTGTGTTTATGTGACAGTCAACTGAGCTCCAGGGCCACCTGGGCAACCTGTGGGTCTCTGGGCTGTGACCAGCAGGACCCTCCCGCTGCCAACAGTGAAGCTGTAGCTGCCAGCAGAGTTTGCAAAGCCACTGCCTCTGATGGCAAGTGAAAACAACATGATTTCCCACTTCCAGCTGATGTGCTCAGCTCAACAGAGACAGACAGTCCTGTGTTTAAAATTAATCCTAGGCATAAGGCAAGTGGACGATGGCCACTAAAATTCTAGGGACTGGAAAACAAATGAAGCTGTTGGTTGATGTGTTGTAAAACATCTCAGGTGCAAACACTTCTGTGCTAATCCTGAGGGATCCGTTTAGCTAAAATAGATTCTGGAATCAGATTGGGGGGCCCAAAATCAAGTAAGATTTGGGAACAATTTCTTAAGAAACTGGTTGTTCATACAGAGAACAATAAAATAACACTGGCATAAGATCTCTCAAGGAAGAAAACACATTTTGAGGCAATCCTCCCTCCAATGTATCCAAATTATTTTTTTTCTACTTTTCCTGATTATCCTTTCTAAAACTCACACTGCAAATTCAAGATCAGTTTTCTCCAAGAAAGCATATGCAATACGTTATAAAAATGGGAACTTGCAAAGGAACTTTGAATTTTTCTTTGCCATAGGACATCATTTATTATGAGAATGTTCTTCAAATTTAGACAGTCTCTAACATATGACTAAATCTGAAGTCACTTTGTCTGTCAAAAGGTAAAGGGCAAATGAGTTATAAGGGCAGCTGGGTCATCAGAATTCATTCTCTTTGGGCCCGATGTAGTAAGAAATATCCTCAGTCTTCCAAACAACTAAAGTCCCAAAAGGCCACGAATCCTAGCCTTGCAACAGGCCAAGTTATCCAACACAAAGGTCAGCATCATTAAACAGAATAAACAAACCAATCCTAGAGCCAGAAATGACAGATCTGCCTGGGAGGCGAAGGAGTCACGCAGCTGTCTCCCCGGGCCTCCTTCATTTCCACACTTGAACAGTCCCAAACTTTTTGGACACACACACACACACACACATAATCTCGTGTGTTTCACTCCATACACATGTGGGCACACACATGTCTGTACAATGTGTGCATGCACAGGACCAGGCAAAAATCCCCTCAAAACATGGGACTCCATGAGAGAGGCCATTACCAAACAGTATGGAAGCACCCGCTGATGGAACTGAGCTCTTCTGCTCATGTACTGTCCTTGGGACCTCTAGCCTTACTCCTCACTGCCTTGCAGGGAATAGTGTTCTGGTCAGGGGTTAACAACAGCTTATAGAGGGGAGAACCTGTTTCTACTTCCAGCTCTTGCTACCATCTCACCAGTTTCTGCCAGTCAAGCCTGGGCTAAACCCCTTGCTCATTCCTCTGCCTGCCTTCTCACCAGCTGAAAAGGCACAGGATGTTTTCCCACAAGCCTTAGTACTGGCACACAACACTTCCCACTCGGGATCATGCTCCAGCCCACGCCTCCACCTTCCATTACTGCCCTGGAGCCAGCAGCCACCAACCCTCCTGCAGCAACCAGCACACACGGCAGCACAAGACTAAGAAGAGGGGATACTCGTCTCTTTTTTGATGTTTATCCATGGCCCCCTCTCCTTATCTATGGCCCAGAAGGCTCTCAAACAATTAATTTTCAGGGAACCAAGGAAGTAGCTTAGGTGCTTTGTAGCCAAGTACTTTTCACAGATGAGAGCACAGCTGTTAGCATGCTTATTTCCTTCTGTCACCACGCTGGAAATATATCCTGTACTTAGAGTCATACTAATGGATCTGGTGAGGATACAGACTTTAAAAATCTACAGGCATTAACACCTGGCTGTGAATCCAGAGGGGAGACCTGCTTTCTCCTGCATGCATGTAACAGGGCCAAACCTCAGCTCCAATGCAACGTGACAACGCTGCTTGTTCCTACCCGAGAGACGCCTGTCACACGCTATCCCCAGGCGCTGAGCAGTGGCCTCAGAGCTACGAGCTCGAGCTGCCACAGCAGGAGCTCAGCAGCAAATGTGAACCTGCTGGCTGTGGAGAGAAGCTCCCACCATGCAGGACCAGCCGCTTGAATTTTCATTCACTTTTAAGAATTACATTTATAAGCTTTCAGTATGAATGAGATTAGGTAAAGCCCTATTCTAGGCTGCTGTGCATGAAATTTAAAATACACATATTAATGCAGAAATAAACCAGCTACAACATCTAAAGCTAAATGCTGTAAATAAGTAGCTATGCAGTATGAAGAGAGGACAAATCTCAGCTGGGACTTGACAGATTCAGGTTTTGTTCTTATTTCTACCCTTGACCTGTTCGGTGACTTTGAGTAAGTCATTGCTTCCTTTTTATTTCTTTCTGGGTCAGGGACTGCCTGTCATTTTGTGCTCATAGCAGCTGGCATGAAAAGCCCCAGTCATAGTGAAGATCTCTGGACACTACTTCAATGAAAATGATATCTAAATACCTAAAAAAAGAAGACAGAGAAGCCCTATTCTTTCCTTGGTAAAAAGGTAGCATGTTGCAATGAGTGAAAACCTCAAGTGTTTCTTTAAGTAAATAAATATATACATACATATGTGCATTTACACCAAACATATATAGGAACTATGTTCCTAATTAAAATCTAGAAAACTATCACAGCTTTACTAGACTACTTCCCACCTCTGTATCTCTAAGATATTAAAGTTTTGTGATCTCACTTCTAATAGATTTGCAATATCTTACCAGTAAGATTTATTTTCCAGCTTTGCACAAAACTCAACTCTGAATGCATTTTTAAAGCCATTATCATCCCAAGCACATGGCACAGAATTGTATTTACGTTACAATGAAACCTCATATTTTTCAGTCTGTATTTGAAAGTAGTTAACATTTTTCTATCCAAATCAATCTGCTTCTCAGCAGTCAGTGCTGAAATAAGCCTTATTCTAGTGTTTTAGGCATCTGTTCTGCCTTTTCTTACCTCTCTCTCCTCACTTACATGTATAAACGTCCATTTATAAGCTGCCAGCTGAAATAGATGCCAAACTTAATCCAATTGCATAAATTCACAACATAAGCTGCAAAAAGTACATCACTGCATGCCTCGAGAATTCACAGCCTCTCTTAAAACGTCTGACAGAATCCCCTGAAATCGCACTGGAAAGATTTGGCAATTTATTTCTACGGATGTGTAGTGAGGTTTTTGTTCTTGCTGTGGGCACTTGATTTCTGATGTAAGTGTTGAGGTATGACTTGCAAGAGCAAAGAGTTCAAGGTCATTTATTTTCTAGTCTCACAGTGAGCAAGGAAGGAATTGATGCCATATCTGCTAAGCAGAAGTAAGGATCAGGGAACCTTCAAATAGAAAATAGTAGCGCTACAGATCACATTAAGAACAAATAAAAAATGAAAACATTGAAAAATAATAATAATAATTAAGATAAAAGCAAAGGGAGCAAAAGGAACGAGAAGTCTTGAAAACTTAGTTTTGGGTTAAGGCATTGAGTTCTCTGGAAGTTTTGAGGGCTTATAGAGTTGGCAGCGTCACACTATTTTGGATGTCTGGTCAAACTCTGGTTCAAAAACCAGAAAGCAGTAACATACAGTTGATTTTGACTGTTAATGTACAGACACTAACTGAGACGGGATATTGGTTGTAAAATCTGACACATTCTGACAGGTGGAACACACATTTAAAATGTTTGGTTTGGTTTTTGGAAGAAGACAGCAGCAGTGAATGACAGAAATTTTAAACACCAAGGATAAGGAAAAAATTATTTTTTCCTTCAGATGGTATGATATTTATTTTGTCTTAATGATAAAGACACTTATGTATTTGACAAGTTTTTCATAGCAAGAATAAAAGGTAAGAGCAGCAATTTTGGATGACTTGTTCAATGAGGTCATTAAAACTTCTTATCTTACAGAATTTTAATTATTTTTTTATATAAAAGAATTATAATTGGATACAGAATAGTATTAGCATTTTCAAATGCTGCAGGATTGAGAAATGGCTGCTTTTTGTTTGCCAGTTCAAGTTTCCTTCTGGAAACAGAGCTGCAATATTTGAATTGTAATTCTAGTTGGCAGCAAAAACTGGTCACCATGTCAGAACTGTTCTGACAGAGTAAATGACTGAAGTAATGACAGGAGGAAACCTGCAGGGAAGTAACTTTATTTTGTTTAGAAATGTTGGCTGAGCTTGCATCAGTGGGGTCCCATGGGTTCCCCTGACCACCATCCCCATCTTTAAATAAGTAACAAGCTACCTCCAGTGACAAACATTTACCCATCACTGCTGCATCACTTCTGGACCACTGATGGATGAGCTGCTTCTGCCACCAGTGAAAGTTCACAATTTGTCAGCTCAAGAGCCTGTCCTTTGCTAATGGGTTACTTTTGAAATGTCTGCTCTGAGTGGAAGGTTTTATTTATTTATTTCCTTTTCCATAAAGGTGTACAAACAACATGCTATTTGGGCTCTGGCTTCTTAAGAGTCCCCGGTCTTCTTGATCATTGTTTTCCAAGTCTCCACAAGAAAAGGCAATGAGGGTGTCAGTGCCCAGCCTGCATGGCCAAGTTCTTTTTTTTCCCTTGCAGACCGTCTCAGGCATGGCAAGAGAACTGCAGCAGGCTTGCAAGGATGATACTTAAGCCATAGAGTGAGGCATCCACTAGATAAGGCATCATTGCCCTGCCACAGACATTCTGAGCCCTGGACCCCAGTGACAATTTCATCCTTTGCATCTCTTAGTAACAGAATAAATGGTCCCTCCACAAAGGTGCTGTGAAGAGCAACAAAAGGACACGACTGACACATTCAGGTATGAGTGTATTGTAAGTCACAGGAGAATCACTTACACCCTTATTCATGAAAGGTTTTGAAATCCTTCTGAGGAATGCAGTGAGCATTTAGGCTAAGGGAAATACACTTAACGAGAGTTTGGGTGCAAGTTGGTACTCCCTTTGTTACCTGTAGCAGGCAGGTGAAGAAAAGGGCCTCTAAGGTGAACCTGCTCCCTGATGGACAGAGAAATACGCACAGCTGCAGCATGTAGCCTGTTTAATCTTAGGGCCCCAGGCAGAATGTGAATCTGTGACATGGGGAGTGGGTAGGAATGGGGAGAAGCAGGGTGGATGTACGGGTCACAGAAATTTCTGTTGCAATACCATCCTCATCAAAGACAATGCACAGCGGTAAATGATGCAGATGATCAACTTCCTAAGCTCTTACAGGGCTTTACAAACTTCCACCAAAAAGAAACTTCTTACAAGTGAACCACTTATTTCATTTAAATATGTAGCCTGTATAATCAGAGTCTTTGAAGTAGGGAGACAGATGATCAGGATTTGCCTTTTGATCTTTCCAAATTGTTTTAGTAAGTAACAACTATGCCTGAAGTCTTTTCTGGGAAACTTTATTAGCAACGATGTTTACAATAATCTTAGAGACCAAGGTTGTCTTAGTACTGCTGTTAAATAATCCTCCAGAAAGTGAAATCTTACAAAGCAAACTTAGGGTCTACAAATAACATCATGAGTTTTATGTAAATTCAATTAAAATCCCCAATCAAATCAGCTACAATTCTATTCAATGCTCTGTACATATTCACATTAAAAGTATTCACAGGATCCGTTGTGTTTACACAGATCTGTCTTGTTCTTCATTTGTCTACTTGTACCCAAGTCAATGGATTTTGCAAGAGAACCTCTAGATCAGAGAACAGATTAGGCTCTGAAGCAAAAAAGGACTGAATTTATCAGTAAACCCAAGACCTCCTCACACTTACGAAAGAGCAGCACAAGCTGCCTTCTTATAAGCTACAGCTGTTCCACTGACTGGCGTAAGTGCAATGGTAATTTTTACCAAAGACAACTTAGAGAGGCTTCCCCTCCTCAGTGTGAGTTGTAAAAGACTGTGCTTACATTTCACATTCTACACAACTCCTGACATTAACAGGAACATTCACAGCCACTGCTTTTAGACAGCCCATACACAGAAAGACACTGCGGTTTGAACAAAGGAATTTTTTTTTTTTTACGTTTTGCTTTTTGTTCTCAAGACAAGGAAAACAAAATTGCTTCAAGCAATCTTCCTAGCCCACTTATGCAGTGAAAAAATGGAACATAGCCCACTTGTGGAAACACCAGTTATCACCTACATTTTATTGAGGAAAGCCTAAAATTCATTAACTGCAGTATCTGGAATGCAAAAATTATTTTAAAAGTTTGTTTTTTCCAAGCAATTTCTGGGTCAAAGAAGAAAAAAATAACAGTTCTGGGTTCCTCCCCTGAAACAGCCTATCTGATAAATTCAATCTATTTTTATGAAAATATTTATGAATAAGATAACTTAGCAAATTCTCTCAGCATATCTGACATCATCAAAGTACCCCAGTGGAATTGTTAGGTCATAGTTTAACATTACTTTCATTACTCCTATATACCATTTCACTTCAGCTGTAAGAAGACTGCAATCATACACCTGAAAATTAAGTCATTTTCTATTCATTAAACATATGAAACTGGTCACAGTTAAGAGGGAAAAATAAAATAATGGTTTACACAGTTACACTTAACCCTCTAGCTCTGCACCATTTCATCTTACTGCTAGAAGCAGACGGGCAATTATACAAAAGAATTTGAAATACAAAAGACTTGTGGACAGGGGAGTTGCTTCCTATACCTGAGAAGCATGTTATTTACACACTGAAGCGATAAGAAGTTACAATAGCTTCTCAAAAGTCAAATGGCAGCAGCATTCAGCAGAGAGCAGCTCCCTGACTTTTTTTTTATTTCCTCCCTTATGTTTTAATGGTTTATTATCATTCTCTGAATTATAGAATGTGTTCTTTTTCTTTTTTCTCATCCTCTGAGATGGTTTTAAAGCATCTATCCATTAAGAAAAGGCAAACCATAGAAGCTGGAAGAAGTGAGGTAGTGTTGTGGGCTCAAGTGTAAAAAAGCCCCCCATATTTAAGTGCATCACACATTGCAAGCATAGAAAAGTATGCTTCTGAAAACACACATAGTGATTAGCTCAGAAGTGAAACTTCGGGAAGACATTTGGGTAGTCTGAATTTTTCAGCTTCATGTGTGTCTACTTTGGCACCTGCAATAAAGGGCTTTCCCTGATGTCCATCTCACACCTACTGAGAGGTGCTTCAGGCAATCGCTGAAGCAGCTGCTCAGTGTAGTGTGGCCGTCGGGCAAAACTTTTCATCCACAAGTCTGCATTAATTCCTTGGGCCAGACTTGTGCATCCATGCTCAAAGAGCTGCCCTGTACTCTAACACATCCAACTGTGGTACATCAGAAAATGCATAAAGGACTCGCCAAAAAGGCGAATTTGTTTCTTTCAGGAAGAAAACGTGCAGCTGAGGAGAATAAGGGTTCAATCTGTTTTGCTTATCAGGAAATAAAGATAAAAAATGAGTACATAATACCTACCAAGGGACTGTGTTAACTGAGAACTCAGCTTAATGGAAACGAATGGCTTGAAGCAGCAAAATTAGAAGAACAAACAATGCTGGTAACCAGTGGGAAAAAATACCAACAGACACAGAGGATTTTTCAATTTCTGGTGCTGTTCAGAGCTTTTATAGAAGAAACATCTGACTGTCTAATACAAGCCACAGACATCAAAAAAATCAAGGAAACTGGGTGACAAAACTGCACACCACCTTTGAACTACATCCTCCTTTTGACAAAAAATGTTTTCAATGAACCTATCTGGAACAGCACCCATACAGAGTTTCTAATACACCATTTCACAGTAATGGCCACACTGGTATCTTCTTGCCAAAGAAATCCATTAGATACCAGCCTGATAGAACAGGACGTCAAGAAAGAAACTAAACTTGTTAATGTAAACTACATGTACATTCTCTGCAAAAAGAACTGCCATTCTCTTGCTTCATAATTACCTTTTTCTTCAAGTCTTGTAAAAGTGATTTAAAAACAAAACTCCTCAATCTTCCACACACATCTGTGTCCCATTTCAGATGTGGCATCCACTATTCAAGGCAAAAGTGAGTATCTCCTTTAAATTACTGTACTGTTTTCTGTAAAAAGAGCCCAAACTTCACAGCTCTGGTTTAGCAGACTGAAGAAGTAAATTTAGCTGCAGAACTTAAGTTGGGTACATGCTTAAGTGCTCAGCTGAATTAGTTTCTCATACCACTGTCCTCCACAGCAGAGTTCATGCAATAACTTTGCTGGTCACTGACAACACAGCACTTAGACATAGGAGACAATTGTTAGACAGCTTTTCCTCCTATTAGCTTTTGAAATGAATACTTTATTACTTCATACAAGACAGTAAAAATAATAAAAATAATCAACAACTGTTCAAAAAAATTAAAAGCATTTAAACCCAAATCTTATTAAAAAGCCAAACTTAAAACCAAACTAAAAAAATACTATATTTGCACACACTTTTAAAGGAAGAGATTACAATTTTCTTTCTGATATCAACAGGCACTCCTCATTCATCATCTGCAAGAAACTAGGTTAGGTCTCCATAGGCCACAGTCAGAATTATTAAGTAAGTAAATATGCCACTGCTTCTGTGCCCTCCTTTTATTTCCTTGCTTCTTCAGTCTCCTCTGGCTCTCTCTCTTGATGCTCTCTTTCCCACCTCAATTCTTTCAACTCTTGTCTGTACTTCCGTTCAATGAACCGTTTCTGATGGGCCATCTGGGGAAAGTTATCTGACACAAGGAGAAATATTTTACATTAATAAACAAACTAGTATAATAGAAAGCCTCAGCACATTTTGTTTTAAAATTTGATGTTATTAGAGGTAGGGAGGAATAATATTGTTACCATTTTTACTCATTTATTTCTTATAATACATAGTAAAGCAGGACTGTATCATAAGACTTTGGTTTCTTTATGATTTCTTTACATCTGTTTCCCCTGCTACAAAGCACTGCCAAATCTAATACACTCACAAAAATAAAATATAAAATCCTGGTATACCAACATGGACAGGTATTACCTGGATTTTACATTCTCTTCCCTTAGCAACAGGTGGTCAATACCGAAAAATGAATGTGAAACTACTGTCAATGCTGTCCGGGTTTTTTGTCTTTTTCTGACTCCAAAAAGTATGAGCCACTGCTTCCAAGCATTGTACAGATGTTTCCATTATTTTTATTATTGTTTTAGACCATGCAGAACCGACTACATGCCCCACATTATGGCAGGGATCCTAATGGGAAAGTAATAGTGTAGCAAGATGGAGTGCAGTAAAATCTGTTCCTGAAAAAGTTAATGCTTGGCTATGTACTAGAAGACTGCCTTAGCGAAGTCTAAGAGCATGAATGAGTGAAGACTGCCTAAAACAGACTGGACAAGGCTGAGGTGATGGAGAAATAGCTAGGGAGCTGGATGCCTCTGCTTTCAGGCACTTGTCCATTGGTTGAGATGTAGGAACACATCAGAACTGAGACTGTAAAAACAGCTTATATAAGTGAACAGAATTTCTCTCACTTTAGCGCCCTGCTCACAGAATGTGATGTTTTCTGCATGACCAGGGTGCTGACATTCACATGCATCTGTGCTGTAGAGACCTGCACCCTCCAGCCAGTCAGAAAGCAGAGGGGTGGGAGAGTACGTGACAGGCTGCAGTTGGTGGTAAATCCTGCTGCGATCACACTGAGCTCTCGGATCAGCACTGGCCTCCTACCCAGTCTGAGGTGAATGCAAGAGGTTACCACACTGACCTTTAAAGCCATAAACAAATTTCGTAGATGTCTCAGCAAAGAGCTGCTCTCTCTCTCGCTGGCTATTGAGAGAGAATTCAGGGAGGAGTACCTTGGCACCAAGCTTTTTCCTCCTTGGCACCAAGCTTTTTCCTCCTTTTTCTGGGTCCCAGGCAGCATGGATTCTCAGCTAGAGAATATGGTGCAGAAGCCACACAACTGCAGGAGTTCCTGGTAGAGCAGAATAACTTTCTACCGCTTTGTTTTATTGGCCAGTGAAATTTGTGCCCTTTATTATATATACTACAGGAATAAAAGGTTTATTCATCAGTTATTTACAACCTGGGCATAGGAGAGTATAGTTATTTAAACCAGAAAGCAATCTGAACAAAATTGGTTTTAAATCGCTGTTGTTTTTAAAAACACTAGTGCTTTGTTTAATGGAGTTCTGGGATATTTTGTTGCTCATGTGCCCCATAAAATGAAAATCAGATTTTCAGCACTGTGCCTGTAACATGATTCTTTAAAGAACTCAGCTCGGTAGCAACCTGTTCTAATATGTTTAGGATGGTAAGAAGGAAATTCATGTAATACATTCATCATGGCTATCATATAAATAGGTATATGAAAACTACTTTTACTTGAAGTTAACTACTTATGCATTAAAAAAACCCAATAAACAAACCAAACCAAACAACTCCATTCCACAACAATACACATAATAGAACAGGGTTGTGTAACCTCCATCCCTAAAGATAATCAAAACTTGACTGGCAAGGCACACAGAAACTAACATGAAAGTTGGCTCTGTTTTCAAGGGCAGCAGGAGCACAGACCTCTAGAGGTCTATGGTATTTAAACAAATACATATGTCAGAAGAGAGCTGTGAAGTTGTTGGACTGATAGGCCATGAAACTCACAGCTCTCTTGAGTGGTGATACTGTCACAAGAAAATTCACTCAAAGAAAACTTCAGTAACATCTTGCAGGTACTCAGCAGAGAAGGGAAGTTCTATTTTTCTACTTGTCAAATTTACTGGTGGTGAGAAGTATATGCCTGGCAGATGGATATAAAAACATATCTGAACTACAAAGATTCACTGCCCTCTGAAATTTTTAAGCGCTTGAATTTCCAGATGCAGAGATAACAGATTAAAAACCTTTGACATCTCAGGAACAGCATGTGTTTCCTTTGAATGAAATGCAAAAAATGGACTTCCCATGTTCTTCTCAATAGAGAATTTCTGTGCACAAAACGCTTGTAATCTATTTGCCTACATGTCACCCACACCTGGCACTTTAACCCAACTGACCAGAGTTATCTGATATAAGAAGCTTGCCCACACTCATTCATATCTGAGACTACATTTCAATGAAGGACTGCTCTCATGCTGGCTATGCAGCACGTAATTTAGAGAGATGTACACACAGATCCCTGGATCTGCAGCTGATATTAGCCCTTCCTGACAGATAAATATCTATTTAAATTGTTGGGGATCTGCCTGTTAGATTTTAACCTAGTCTACTGATAATCTGAGATAAAATTTTCTTTTCTAGGGTCGCATTTTCCTCCTCCCCTGAATTAAAGGGTGAGACAACCAGAACATCAGAGACTATGCAGCCTTATCCCACTGCATACTTAAGCATGGAAAACCGCAATGGAACTTCATTGTACAGGGTTCCCTTTAAGTTGCATCCTCTGCAGCTGATCAACTCCCTTTAACAAACACCTGTTGGGATCATATTAACTTCAACTGCTACAAAACTGTCTTGAAAGTACTAAGAGGAAAACCTGCTGCTTAGAAGCTGACAGCACTTAGCATATGTGTTCTGTTCAAAACTTATCCCCCACAAAACCTGCATCTTGCCTCACTAAAGAACAAGGAAACAAACTACAAATTCTCTGTTGCCCAAATATCTTACATTTTTCAAGTGCATCCATTGCAGCTCCCATTTCTGCTTGCTGAATACTGTGAAAGCCAAACAAAAACATGTTACATGAGATCCAAACTGGACAGAATAAACTAAAGTTTCTGACAAAGTGGAGTACTAGCTACTCTTTTGTAATGGAACTTTTTGGATAACTAGCAGCTAGTAATTCCCGGAGTGTACGACATATCAGCCTTTCCAAAAATATGTGAGCAATATTACTACAGCTCCAGTAGAATATTTAACTTAGATCAATAGCAATAACAAAACATTTCAGTCTATTCTTCACTAAAGCATTTGCTTTTACTTGAGAGAAAAAAAGGAACAAAATCACAAATGCAGGAATGTTATAAAAAAGATTTCTATAACCACCACCAGATCGATAGCATAAAATGAGGTTTTTGGGGTTCATGGTTGAAGTCTTTGAAACCTTAGAACCACTCCAAAATACCTAGAAGTAGTAACATCAGGAAAAAAAAATCCATAATAGTGTGGCACTCTTAACTTGCCAGTGTAAATTGCATACTAATCCAGTAGCAAATAACAAGGTAAAGACACTATTTCCTGGAAGGTGTTCTGCATTTTCTCGTCTGAGAGCCACAAATCTTCTAGTCTGAGAGACACAAATAGTTAGCATTGCTAGCCACCTTGAAGGCACATGCACCAAAAAAAGCTTAAGATTCAAAATTATACCAACATTGAACCCTTCGGGTATTCCTGAAGCAGAAACGTTTGAAGAAGGCTCTACAGCTTTCCTTTTCTAAGGCAAACCATACGATGGTCCATCTCCATGGTTACTCATTTTGGACACCACCACACTCTAACACCATGTGATTAATTTTTTACTGTACCTTGGACCTTTACCACATCCTATTCTTTCCCCTTTGAAGTAAACAGCAACTGTGTATGTCCTGGCATGAGAAGGTCCCACTGTCTGCAAGGTCCTGAAAGAAGAAATATTTTGTTCAAGCAGGGAGTATCAAAACACAGGACCTGTTTGTGGCACATAGATCATCAAGCTTTCAGTATGGTCAAAACATATATTCATATATTTCAATTAACCCAAAACATAGAGCAAGGGTTGGAGGATGTCTGTATAGATCACATTAACCCAGAGATTACCAGGACAGTATTTATATCGATCACATTTATTCCTCCAGGCTTGCTCAGGAGCACCACATGGAAATGAAAACTTTATTTAACCTATGAGCAAAAATGCAAGCTGTAACATTAAGTATTCAAACACTGTGAAAACACTTGTAATAAAATAATAAATTATGCACAGATGTGCCATTGCAAATAAACACACCCATACAATGACGTGTGCACTAAAAGTTTAGTCCCTGAGAGTTTTGCAGGTAGCGAGGCTTCATAAGGACTTCGTATTAAGACACAGTAGCTCTCTACACTGAATTATCATAGTACAAAGAAATTTTCCATCAGCTTTGAAAACTTAGTTTGTCACAAAACAAACTTTCCATTTGACCTAAAGTCTAGGACATACATCAACAACCATCTAAAGGGGGAAAGGTAATTAATTCCCCGTGCTATGAATTGCTTCTTTTGCAGTTTCTCACTGCTGTCCCAAATCGGTCCCCACTTTCATATCAAGTTCTGTCCGCTACCTTGTTTCTTTTTACAAGGAGCACGAATTTCACATCAATTTTTAAAGTAGCTAACTAAAGTACTCTATCATTCTGTGCACTGTGACAAGAGCAAATAAAACCCACCCTTACATTTAAAAGCAATAGTACTGACTGCAGTGAAACAGATAACCCCAAGAAATGGAATTTAACAAGATAATAGGAAGATAACAACGTATTACTAGGTCTGAGGTGTACTATAAAAATCAATTTATCATCACAGCAAAACAAAACAAACATTTGGTACTTGATACTTAGTGGTTTTTACAAAAATGGGGAATTGCTTTTATTGAATTCATCCCCCTCACTCCAGACAAAGCCCTGAACCCTCACACAGACACAAGGGGGGGCAGTCAGACCTTGTAGAGCACGGGCTGCAGTGTTAAAGCCATGGCACTCCTGCAGTGCAGCTGTGTCACTGTCACTGAACTGCTGCACTGCACTGGAAACCTGACTCAGTGCCTGTGACAAATGCACTTACACTTTCATGCTTCATATATTTTTCACACAATAATACCAAAAACACTAGCCTTGAACTTTCACAGCCTTCACGTCTTCTTCTGAGGGCTAACATTGCACTCTTTCCTACATTAATTGAATGGATGCAATATGCAGCCTAAGGTTTATTATTTATTATCCCTTTGAAGCAGCTATTACACTATTCAGCAACTGAAAACAAAAAGGGAGATCTATCCCATCCAGCTTCAGGTATCCATGCAACTGAGGTGTACAAGTTAAAAGGTTCACTGCCCTGAGCTCTTTGTCATTGAACAGGGGAACATTTGTGAGCTGAACTGCACAGCAAAACATCCAAAACTCGTGTTGCACTTCAGTGCCTGACTGTGGATGACAAAAAGTGCCTGCAATCAGGAGGTGTGACATAAGGCATTATTATGTTTGCATAATAATGTCAAGAAACTTCATCTATACTGAGAATAGAACGGAGATATCCTGACCTCATAACAAAACAGCCATTTGTTTAACTCTTTTCATTTAATACTGCCATTCCTTATATTAAAAGAAAAAACAAAAATAGAATTATGCCAATTAAATACTCCACTCCAAAATAAAAACTGTATTTTTACCTGACAACTGTAAAGGTAAAATGCTTACCAACTGTTCCTTGTAATGGCTTAAAACACCTAAACCTTAGAAAACAGTATTTTCCATCTTCAGACAAAGAAAGACTAGAGGGTTTGGATAATGACAATAAAAACAAGCTATGGGAAAAATGTAGGGTGACTGACCACATCTTGCTCCATATACATGCAAGATTTATAATTAGCTGGTATCCATATGATGCCTATTCTTACTTGTAAAGAGGAATGTCTGGCTCTTTTCCTTCTGTCCTGAGAGTCAAGCAGCACTGCTGAAGCTGAGATTTAGGATCATTCCAATCTTGATTTAAAATAAACTCCTGTAGGAAGTCCACAAAGATGCTTTTATGATTGAGAGATTGTAATAAGAGTCTCAAATGCAACAATGTGTTAAAACACAGGGGCAAGAAGGTAGGGAACTGACTGATCTTACCTTTAGCCGTGGAAAAAAGCAAACATTCATGAAAGTGTGAACGTATTCCAAATCTTTATCAATGTACAGGGCAGCAATAAAGGCTGGGGGGGGAAAAAGGTACTGTCACTCATCCAAGGAGAACATTACTGGCTTGCACTTTTAGAAACAAGTATCTCTGAATACTTTAAAGCCATATTCAATTATGTTTCAGAGCAGTGATCTGATGAGGGTATTATCCTGCATACTCAGGGGAAAAAAAAAACCAAGTTGACCAACAGATTAAGTGATTTGCCCAAATCCACCCAGTCATTTAAAGTGCTAGAAACAACACAACTCCTAATCTCACATTTTAACCAGGAGACCATGAATACGTACAAATAAATCACTACTGGGTACCATAAAATAATTTAGATATAAATCACTTCTGTTTGTGTGCTACTTCCATTTGCTTACAGGATTTTGCAAAAGCCAAGTGGTCTGAACGGCTTGCAAAATACATCAAAATATACAAGATAGGGATTAGCTTTCTTTGCAGAATATCTATCACTGTTTCCACTTTCTTTGGAAAGAAGGTAGCACAAACATCTAAAAAGGGACTAAAAATAATTTCATTTCCATGTAGCCTTGCTTCCTGTGAAGTGACCATTTTAAAACCTCCTAAAATGCAGGCAAATGAACCACAGAAATATTCATCTGCTGAAGGAACTATTTTGTCTTCCAACAGTGTCAAGAACATATTAATTAAACATTGAAATTGCTGTTAAATAGCTCAACTCAGAGTATAAGCTTTAACTTTGAAGTCATGCTTTTGACCTGGTCATTATGACCCCTCAATTTCTAAGCCTTCTGCTTTCTGTCTGCAATTATGCCTCCTTCATGCTTTCATGCAGACTTAAAAAATCTAGGCTAGTCTTCAAAAACCTGGCTTTTAGAAGTATAGGCATAATTTATTTGGAAACCTGAACATACATTTTTAATAGTGATTATGGGGATTTCTAATGGCTTTCTTAAACAAGCCCCAAGGAAAAGGAAGCCATTGAGAACTAAGTTGTTATAACCAAATTAACTCACATTCCAAGAGATCGGCCAAAGTCTTAGTTCGAAGAGTTACAGGTCTTTTTGTCTTGTCATTAGTGATGGCAAACTCTTGCATACCCAGCTCTTCGGCCACCTTGGCCTGTGTCCTGTTGTTCACCAAAGAACTTCTCAACAGCTGCAACAGAAAGAAGTTCCATTCCATAGTAACAATTATCAAGAACAAACTACAAAATGTAGGAGAGCTGGGGAGAAAAAGTTACTTTTATCCTTGAGGTTTCTCACTTCTGTCAGTTTACTGACATTCTGTTTCAGGACATCTCAAGTGATTTATATAAACACACAGTCTGTGTGTGTTTCTTCTCACCATTCTTTATTTATTCCATGGACACATTACTTCTATATATCTGTCATGCATTTAAAATGCAAGTTTGTAAGGTTCTTTGCAATTATGTACCACCTCTTCCTGAGTCCTGTACTTTTTCAGCTAATCTGCAGTTTTCTAGTTTAAGCAATACACAGCTGTATACATTTTTCCACATAAAGTGTAAGTAAACGATATTCTGGAGTCTATGGAGCAGTCCCCACCAAATAAAAAATAAATAGTTGGTGACTAAAACAAATACACAATAAAGCAAGATACTTCAGTGTTTCAGAATGAGCAGATGAGGAAGCTGTTCCATTCCTGTGACCAGAGGAAAAAACCACACAGTTGGACAGCCTGCATGTGCTATTTGCTCTGCCAGAAGGCAGCACAGCTGAGCCAATGCATCCTTGACAAGGATCTGCCCTAACACATTCCATATATGACCATGTCAAGGATGTGCCCCCAGAATACTTAACCTTCGCTCCAAGTAGATTACTTAAACATAGAGCTCTACCAAAGATATAATCCCACACACCTTAAAGGGGTATTTTGGAATTTTAGGGGAAATTTCTGAACCTTTGGCAAGGTCAGTTTTTTTCCTGCTTGTTTGCTTTTTTGCTTTAAATGGAACAGCATTAAAGAAGTTAGAGCTACTACAGGAGGTAGGGGTGAGAAGAAAAGAATGTCTCTTTTCCACTGTTTATGTGCAATCTAGAGCTGAGACGCTGCACATACATTTTTTCCTCTCTTTGTCTTCCATATCACATTTGTTCAGTTTATTAGATCCAAGTTTTATGCTACCTGGCTCCAGCATGTCAATTGAGCTTATGAAAAATCAAGATTTATTTGCTGCACTTGATACTTCATCTCTCACAATAGATAAATAAAGAACAGTATGTTCATAATTTGTTTGCCAATGATGTATGAAGCAGATACTCACAACCTGATCTTCGTAAACTAGGCAGACTGCAGATAGCATTACCTGCCTCCCTAACCTTTGCTTAAACTCATTTTCTACTTGTTGCTTCTCAAAATTCTTTCCTTTTACGTCCTTAAGATAAATAAACTATACTTTCCCCAACAATATCCTAAGTACTGTAAGTACAATATCCTAATATCTAACCTATGAGACAGAAATTTAGTGTCCCATGACAAAAATCTCTTTCTTGTAATAGAAGAAGAAGGATTTCTTTTGTTGTGTTTGCAGACAAATTATTCTGATGGGATCCATTATCATGATTAGTAGTATCATAAAACAAAGTGCAACATATACACTACCCAGTGAATTAGAGATAGAAAAAAACCCCAGTTAATCTTTTTAGCACTGTGGTTATCAACTTGCTCTATATTAGAATTTCCCTCCTCTACCAGTGTGATCTGGCAAGAAACTCAATTCCCCATAATGACACAGAGAAGACACAGTCCCTGTGCCTTTCCAGCAGCTTTTTTAGAGTTAGTCTCTACTCTGGTGACACACAGCCTGCACCACTGCAGATGCTGTGACACATGACATGCTCAACTGGAGCTTGACTCTAAATACCAAGCAGTTTTTTTTCTAATTCTTCCATCTTCACCCAACATCCCACCACTCATGACTGTACCAGAAGAATGTATCCATAATCCAGTACTGGAGAAGCTATATCTTCCAACATCCAACAAAATAGCAACTTCTTTTTTGGAACATTATTTGGCTACTTCCAAGTATGTAGATGAGATTATGTTCTCCTTTCTTTTTCTTAAATATAGTTAACTTACAGACATCTCTCCACAAGCAGTCACTCCACACTGGGAAGGCACTGCATTGCCAGTCAAGTGGAATCCTTGACCAGAATTGCCCTCAACACACCAGACACCAGTTAGTGGATGTTCTACTATTACTTCAAATTTAAGTATTTAAGTTCTCAGATGACAGGAGAAAGAGCTTAATGTTTTGCTCTTTCTCTTCACATTCCACTTTATCTGTCTCCCTTCTCATATGTCTCATTTCATTTGTCACAAAATTTAAAAACATTTAAGATAATTTTCTTTTTCTCTACATGCACATCTCCAGAGTTCAAATTTTATTTTAGGCATTGCCCGCTTCTTCATATCTTTATGTGTTTTCAGGATTCAATCCATTCTTAACTTTGCAGTTTTGCCTAAAAACTGAAGTGTGCAACTTGTACTTTCCAACTCACTATTACATTAAGCAACACAAAGACATTCTAAGCATTGTTCTGAGTATTTGCCCCCATAAACAGCGACATTTCATATCCTCCTGGCCAAACAGTTCTTCCAGGAGTTATAATACCACAGATGCCTACAGTCTTAAAAGTCATGTAGAAAGCAAAAAACCCAACCAGGCTTTATATCCTGTCTCCTGAATGGTGAAGAACCCATACAAATGTAACTGAAACTTAAGAAATGGTAAAGAAAAAGTAAAGTTAGTTTTAGTCACAGCATGTACTTTTTTTTTTTTTTGTAAACAGCTTTAGCCCAAAAGATTAAGGAATCATATTCTTGATAACACATTGGCTGCTAGATACTTAGCATTGCCATCCCTTTATTGATCTTAGGAAACCACTCTAAAATTAGGCTACTTCCTAACTTTACCTAGAAAACTCGACTCACATTCCTGATACATGTATTGTTTTGTTGTTCAAGTAAGCAAAAAAATTTAGTTAGCCCAAGGAAATTTGTAACTTGCAAACAAAGCCACAACCGTCCAGCTGCAGTATTAAATGAATCAATCAGGGAAAAAACACATATACTACCACACTGTGTTTAAAGTACTGTAAAGTGGTGAAAGATCCCCAAACGGAGTTGTTCAAAGCCCAGATAAGAGAGGCTAAAAGGCTACAGCAATCAACAGATGACTATAACTGTAGTAAAATTAAATTCAAAAGCTACCACAGGAGCTCCAAATTGAAGACAAGAGGAAAACCAGACCAAAATAAATTGTAAAAACTTTTTATCAGGATGTATAACACTGCCTGTATGCAAGTTCAACAGACTAGAAGTCAGGAATAAAATAGTCATGTGATATATCTTTTTAAATAAATAAAGAAAGAAACCCATCTTTAAACAAGAACTAGTCTTAGCCCTCAATTTCATTGCTGACATCTTTAAAATTTTTGATCCATTTCACAAACTGAACATTATTGCAGTGGGCTCATAAATCACCATTTTCTATTCACGGCAGTGCTCATGACTTAAAATTAACAAAGCCTTATTAAGAGCAGTGGTTGCTGAGGCTTCTTTTATTAATCAAACTCAGAATAATTCACTAGCTGTTCCGATAATTTCAATCTCCATCCCACTCTTGCTCTTATGGAGAATATGATTGATGGCAGTCTCACCGTTAAGTGCCCTTCATGATGATCGGGGAAATGTATGAATAAATACTCTGTGGCTACTAACTGCATTATGGAGTCACCCAGGAATTCCATCCTCTGGTTGTGGCCTCTGAAAAATGAGACATCAATGCAGCAAAATCAATAAGCACTCAGTGAGGAAAAAACCAAAACCAGCATGCACACACAAATTAAAATGAAGAGTGATCTGAAAGTGAGCCTTGCTCATTTCCAAACACATTTAAGACAATTTTTCAGTGTTAATCAGGTGAGATGAAAACACAGCTCATTACTGTAGCAACACCAACTTACAGGCAAAAACCAAATCGGGATAGCTACAAATAAATGCAATCATTAGATTACAGAACACAGACTAAATGAAGGAAAAGAGCAGTTGACATCAAATCTGTGATAGGATAAGAACTCTATCTCAAACTTGTTGTAAGAAAGTGAACTGATGAATGCAATGACTTCAACAGAGAAAAATGTCCATTCACAAGAAAGAAAAGGATCAGGGTTTAAACTCATACAAGATCCTGGAGGGGGTAACCACTGATACGAAGTTTAACAGGGCAAGTGCCAGATTCTCTCTCTGGGACAGGGCAACCCTAGCTGTGTGTATAGAGTGGGGAATGAGTGGCTGGAGAGCAGCACTGTGGAAAGGGATGTGGGTGTCCTGGTCAATGGCAAATTGAACATGAGTCAGCAGTGCCCTGGTAGCCAGGAAGGGCAGCCCTGTCCTGGGGGGCAGCAGGTACAGCATCGCCAGCCAGGCAAGGGAGGGGATTGTCCCGCTCTGCTCTGCACTGGGGCGGCCTCACCTCGAGTGCTGGGGGCAGTTCTGGGTGCCACAATATAAGAAATATATAAAGCTATTAGAGAGCGTTCAAAGGCGGGAAACAGCAATGGGGAAAGGTCTGGAGGGGAANAGTTCTGGGTGCCACAATGTAAGAAATATATAAAGCTATTAGAAAGCATCAAAGGCAGGCAACAGCAATGGGGAAAGGTCTGGAGGGGAAGCCGTGCGAGGAGCAGCTGAGGTCAATTGGTCTGTTCAGCCTGGAGGAAACTGAGGGGAGACCTCATTGCAGAGGGGAAGTGGAGGGGCAGGTCCTGATCCCTTCACTTTCATGACCAGAGACAGGGCTCAAGGAAACTGCATGCAGCTGAGTCAGGGGGGGTTTAGGTTGGACATCAGGAAGAGGTTCTTCACCCAGAGGGTGGTTTAACACTGAAAAGGCTCCCCAGGGAAGTGGTCACAGCACCAAGGCTGTCTGAGTTCAGGAAGTGTGTGGACAACACTCTCAGGCACATGGTGTGATTTCTGGGCTGTCCTGTGCAGGGCCAGGAGTTGGACTTGATGATCCTGATAGGTCCCTTCCAACTCAGCATGTTCTATAATACTGTTTCTGCTTGAAAACCAGGCCTGGCGGTTTTGCTAGCAACAGAACACAAGGGCTGTGCTTGGACCAAAGAGCATAATTTTACTTCTTTTCTCTGCCCAAATTGTAACTCCAGGTATGTTTTGCTACTGTCTCAGGAGGGATGTACAAATATCAGTGATGCAGAAAGCTCAAAGTACATGCCAGGATAGGCCTCCAACACCTTCTACAGTCCTTCCCAAGGTATTTGCTACTGACTACTGTCAGAGGTGGCATACGGAGCCAGGCGGGCTTGTGAACATAGCTGCTCTATTCTCTTCCAGGAAACAGATGTAGCATAGTTTGTTTACAAAAAAGGCAATCTGGAATACTCTTAACAGGAGGGCCAACAGAGCTACCTGAGGACTCTTGCTATGTACTCACAGAGTAAGATGGTTAAAGCCTACTGTCCTCAGAGTGAATGCACGTGCTAGAAGCCGAACATGAGTAAAGATGACTCCAATTGCCTCCTCAAACTCCGTAAGCTTTTGAAGAACTGGAGAGGTCTCAATGAGTTGCCTGTCAGTATTGGACTCCTGCAGCTGCAAGAAAAATGAAGTGTAAGGAATGACCAACTCAGATTACTGCAGAAAGTTGCAGAGAAAAGCAAGCCTCCTCTAAATCCAGGGCAAAGAATACAATGAACAAGTTCTGTGGAGAGCTGAACTGAGAAAACCAAGTTTCCTCAGCCTTTTGGTCTTGGATAATTACCACTCAAAGAAGAGATGAGCTCTGAGGTATGCTTTTTTCAACAGCTGAGGCATTTAAACACAACACTTATAAATCTCTACATGTGGACAGCATATAATACAAACTTTCACAAAACATGTACAACTGTACCTTTCTGCATTTTCTAACATTATCACATTGTTTGCAACTGAACAGGTTAAAAAATTATTAGAATAGGGCTGGCAGATTGACAGCATGTCAAGATGAGACAAAACCCAAATCAATTTCTCCCACTCTCCTTCAGTATCAGAAATCAAGAATAAATACTTTGTATATGAGATTCAAACGGGCACACTAACACAAGACAATTAGAATTATTGCTTTGGGTCAGTATCTTTTCTTATCAGTTTCTTGTCTGATGTCCTTGATATGGTGACTGTTATATACCTCTGTGGAGCTGGGAAATGGCTTAAGCATTTTCTCCAGCCATTCTGAGAATCTCTTTGGTATATAAATAAAGGAAGAATTATCCAGAAGAGGATGCCTAAAAGAAAAGTAAGAATAGCCACAGCTTTTTAAACTGGCATTGAAATAATTTTTGGTTTGTTGTCTGCCCCTTTTCTATTATTTGATTACATTCAGTTGGTCTTTTTTCTGTACTGAGCTTTCAGTTCACATTTCATAGAGCTACATACCCTTGCACCAAATCCCCACACTTGGCTGATAATTGTAATTTTGGAGTTCAGCCGTATGTGGAGCTGAGGCTGCTTTTTGCTTCCTCATACACAGCCTTTTCTATTTACCTACACAGAATTTAATCTGCTTTTTTTAACACCACAGTGAGTCACCCTTGCATTCTCACAACCAGAGTGCAATTCTTCAGTCTGCTGTTATCCCTTCTACCTAGAATAATTTGGTATTGTCAACAAACTGCCACCTCACTGCTCATCCTCTTCCCTAGGCTGTCAATGAGAACAGCCTGTACTTTAACAAAGATCCCAAGGGAAATCTGCCAGTGATCACCATGCCTTGTAAGATGTGGTCATTTCACTCCTGTTCTCCATTTCTTATGTTTCAGCCATTCCTTTAAATCTTGTAGGGACTGAGTTTTCACTGGAGTTGCTTTTTTTTTTAACTGCTTCTTAAAAAAAAGATAAAAATTTTAAAAGCCTTTCCTGACTGTCTTTCCAACAGCCTCTCAGGAAACCCAGCAGACAGTATCATCTGCATTATCACATGCTTTTTTGTCTCCTGAAATTTCCTATTCATTCGTGAGGCAGGATTCTATACATGTTGACTCTTTCTAAAGAGTCCATATGCATCTGGATGACCACTAATTATTTTTTCAGAACCATTTCTAGAGACTTGGCTACTGCCAAACACACAGAAATGAAAGTCTGTTACTTTGTTATTTTGCCCACAGCTTTTTTTTATTAATTAGAATCTGATTTGGTATATTGTTACATTGACTTCTAGTAGTTTTTAAAATGCCATTTTTCAGGCTAGCAGTGCCCAAAGGCCAGCCTGAGCTGCCTGTGTTTCACCTACTGGCAAAACCACCTAGGATGGTTTTAGGATATGGAAGAAAATGATTTTCATCACACATGTTAAGGCAGTAGTAAGAAACTATAAACTTTATACACTGACTGTTGCCAATCTCTAAGCAGAGTGCAAGTCTTCTTTGCAAAAACAGAGATGAAAAGGTTAAAATAAAGTAAGAGAAAAGAAAGAAATTCAGAGCAAGAACAATCTCCTTTGGAGCTTGTGCCAACATGCAGGATAGCTGGTGCTGAATCTCAAAATGTTATCTTCCTACTAAGAGTCTTTTGTATTTACACTCAGAGGGATGTGGTTGTAAAAATTCTTCGCATGCACTGATTTGCTGTTCTTGCAACAGCCCTGCACACTCCTGGCTTGCACTGAAGACGAGCTACAGTGCAGAGAAGCTCTGTGACTTGCTCTATGTCTGCCCCAGAAATCAGTCAGGGAGAACAGACTGAGAAAACAATCTCCCAACTTCCAGCCTCATAAGCTGACAAGCTGTGAACCTGTATCCTTTGATACATGGAGGAAAAATTAGCCTTAAGACACTTTCATAATTTTAGTGTTTACATGGTATCAAAGTTACTGGAATTTCTGAAACAACCACACTATCATTGCAAGGGTGCACACACACAAAATCAAAATAGAATTGAACCAAAAGTCTTATGAGATTCAACTAATGTGCCTTCCTACTGTTAAAGTTTCAGTCCTAATTTCAGCTTAAGAAAATATGTACACAGATTGGTTTTGCACCCTTTTCCCCCAGCTTAGAGAAGACAAACAAGAAGCTGTCAAAATGTTACCTCTCACTGGATTTATTATATGGGCACAGTTATATAACAAACACAAGCCAAGGAAAGGTGAATGATTCATTCTCAGAGAGGTAGAAATTCACTACTTATTAAAAAAAACCCAACCAAACAAATGACAAACTGAGCACAAAGGAAAACATATATATATTCTTTTGGATACTCTTTAGCACAATTTCTGAGATGTCATCACAATGGAAAGCTATAGAAGAGCATCCCTGAAAATAAAACAGAGCTGTAGAATTTATTATAGAAAGGGATACACTTACTTGGAGTGGGTGTAGCGGATAATTAAGCCATACATCCCGCAGGTCCTGCAAACATTGAGAGATGCCTTTAATGCTCAAGGGAGTCATTTAACAAATTCCACAGTACTAAATAAAATGTCATTACTTGAAATACTGAACTATTTCAGATGCTGACTCTGCTTATTGCAAATTCAATAGTGCTGGCAAACTAATTTTTAAAATCGTGTATTTGCTGTTCAAACTGCCTGTAGTTCTCCCAATTAGCTTGTGTCAAAGAGGTGGAAAAATCCTTGAACCACATAAAAAGTGGTTAAAGGAAGAAAAATATTTGTTTAAGCCTCAGGACTAACTTTATTTGCAAGTACTCCTCAGTAGCAAGTCTGACTTCACCAAAGGCAAGGACTGAAAATGGAAAAAAACCCCACTTATTTTCTTCTGTTTCATAAACGCTTCTTTCACTATAGCCACTGAGCAGCAAATAAACACTGAGTTACAACAGGCTTCCAAATACTTCTATTTCTAGAAAAGCTGTGCCAATTCATAGACTTAGAGGAAGGAAAATAATATACAATTCATCTTCTCACAACTGCCACATGTGCTGTCCAGCAGTGCAGTCCAGCTTCACCTTTATACAGCACATGTTCTAACTAAAGGCCACCTAAGGTACAGCCTGATCCATTCCTGCACACTACAACTGTGCAATTGGGTAAATGCTGAATGAAACACCCTCCTTTTATTTCCAAATACATGTTTAAAGCTTTCAGGGTAGGATGATTTAACTGATGAAACAGGAATAGTTGCTCTACACGTGCATCGTTCCCTCAGAGCCTGGATCCACAGCACCCATTTCCATTTTCAGAGCAGCACTTTGAATGGAAATTGTCAGGTTTCCCACACCACCCACCCTTCCCTACCTAAGCCAAGCAACCTACAGCACACCTGAGAAAACACCATAATTTTTTGCCTGAATCAGTACAGCCTGCTGTCCTAATTCAATTTCCAGGAACTACATACAGGTGTAGTATTCCTGTTCATTTGTGATCCGTAAGTAAAACAATGGACAAGAAAGCACATCAAGTTATTTCTGAACTGGAAATCAAATCATGTAAGTACATAAATACCTTTTCATTGAAGAGCAAACGTCCAAATAATTGTTTTGCTTCTTCTAAGCTTCCCTCTAGATAAACAGCTCCTACATGAGGGGACCAATATGTCAAAGGTCAATAATGCAATTAGTACTTAGAAAATTACTAAGCACGTGACAGTCAAAGATCTTGGACTTCTTAATCTCCAACATATTCATTTTTAAAAGCATGCTTTCTGTAGCAGTACCTATTTTTTTGAGAAATTTAAAGCACATTAAACACCAGCATAAATCAACAGTCATAAAATGGAAAGAAAAACCTGAAATAATTAAATCAGTGATAGAAAATGACACATCCAAAGAGCAAAGTTTAAACAAATTAGCTTAGATGCAATATATTTCCAGAAGTACTTTCCAGTAAACCGCTAACTATGCAATTGTGCTGTTTTCAGCAGGGGTAGAACTTACTTGCTTCGTAGTGTCTAGTACGGGGCTATGTTTTGGATTTGTGCTGAACACAGGGTTGACAGTACAGAGATATTTTTGTTATTGCTGAGAAGGGCTTGCACAGAGCCAAGGCCTTTTCTGCTTTTCCTACTGCCACACTGGAGAAGAGACTAAGGCGTGCTTGGGAGGTTGAGAGGAGACGGAGCTGGGACAGGTGGCCCTAACCCTCCAAAGGGATACTCCACACGGGATGACATCATGCTCAGTTTATAAATTGCAAGGAAGAAGGAGGAAGGAAGTATGCTTGGAGTGATGGAGTTTATCTTCCCAAGTCACTGTTACATGTGACAGGGCACAGCTCTCCTGGAGATGGCTGAACACCTGCCTGCCCATGGGAAGCACTGAAATGATCCCTTGCTTTGCTTTGCTTGTGTGCGCAGCTTTTGCTTTCCCTATGAAACTGTCTTTATCTCAACCCATGACTTTTCCAGCTTTTACCCTTCTGATTTACTCCCCAGTCTCAGCGCTGGAGGAGTGAGTGAGTGGCTGGCTTTGTGGGGCTTGGCTGCTGACTGGGGATAAACCACAACACCATCTGCAGATAGGGAAGCCCATAAAACACATTTCAATAACTAGTAAATAATTGCCATTTATTCTACACTTCCAAAAAGATTACACTCTGCATATAAATGATGCGTCAGGACTATCGCAAAGCTCAAGGTCTTCTCAGTATCACAATAATTTACTGCCTGAACTGGAAACAGCACCTCTGCATGTCTCAGTTTCTAGAGATTATGTGTTTGTTTTTTTTAAACTTCACACACAGCCCTCACTAGCCCTCTCCACATGCCCATCCGTAACAAGCTCTGCAAAACTTGTGTTAACATATTATATTTTTGGGTGTACCCTATATACTCTATATCTGCACAGGCACTTCTTAAATTTAGTATCAACATTTTGACTTTTCATACGCTTTACAGGAGGGCTTCTGAAAATCTCAAACTTGTTACTGTAAGCATAAAAGCAAATGGAATACACAGCTACATCAAGAACACAGAGAAAAGGAGTGCATGTTCCCACACACAGGAAAAACATGATTTGCCCTGCCTTTCCCTTCCCCTTTCCTTTTAATTTCTCACTCAGTCAACTTCTTTCTTTGGACTCTTTGGAGAACAGTCTGGGGGTTTATAGGACTAATCTTGCAGAGTAATATTATGAGAGCACAGAATTTCAAACAAGTCCTAGGCAGCCTAATTGTACTTCTGTTTTTCATTTTCATCACATGGACTTTGTGATGAAGCACCAGGCTTTGTAAAAGAATCTCAAGTAGGAGTTCCAGACCCCACATATACTTTTATAGTCCCTTAACAAGCTCCCAGATTTTAGCAACAGCACTGACAAAATCTTATTGCTCAATTAACTTTCTGAACAACTTTGTATTGGAGGTTAAACAGCAAGCCTGCTCTCTCAGCAAATCTCAACGCTTGCCAAATAGTTCTCATCACTACATCCAAGACAAGCTGAAGCCTATGAACAAAGACACAGATACATATCTAGTGTTCCTCTTCTGTTTGTTTTTTATTTTTAAATTAAAGATCAAAGCGTTCATGGAAAGCAAAATAGAGTTAAAAAGAAAGCTCTTATTTCTTGATAAGAGGAAATGCAATCTGGCCCAAGGCAGAATGCACAGAACTGTTGACATCTAAGCCAACTATGATCTATTTTTCAAAGCAGGACAAAATGATTTAGGTGTATGTGTAGTACATAAAGACCTGTATCATGGCTAAACCATTCCCATAGCTAGTAACTTGTACAGTACATTTGGATGAAGTTAAACCAGTGAGATTTAGCTTGCTTTGTGTACTCAAACAAGGAAAGGTTCATAAAAATCTGCTATTTAAAACAGAGCTTGTGCAGATGTAACCAATGAGATTTCCACCCTCCTGCTTGGTAACTGTGGTCAGGCCCTGATTTCTTCTGCAGCATAAATCTATAGACCAGTGCAGCAAGTCACTAATCAGCCTCTTAGAGCCCAACAGCAAATTTGACACAACTCTCCTTCCCCCTAAGCTAGAGGGTAGTTTTACTACACCAGCCATGGCATATTGCCATACTTTTTATTGGTAAGAAAAATGTAAAGACTAAAAGGTATTTATTTTGCAAATTCACAGAAGGCTAGCAGGGCACAGGGGAAGCAGTCTGGTGACTCAGTTGGGAGTGCCTAGTGCATTCAGAAAGAAAGCTGCAGTTTAGGATTCAGGCCTGAGGTTGCAGGTCCGTTCAAGCACCACTGGAAGCAGTGAACCTGCTCATCTTCTGCCAGGCAACGGTGACTGAACGGCTCCCCTCAGACAGGGGGCAGGTGTCAGGCCATGTTGGCACAGTAGAAGTGGAGTTCTGCAGTGACATGAAATCGCTTCATCTTCAGTGTGTAGGAGCAAGGATACAGAGGATGAGATTTCCATGGTAGTACTATACCCTCACCGTGTTTATACACGTGGCATATGTGCAGGAGAGGGGAAGTGACAAAGAAGATGTAAGAAGCTTTACTATTGCCTGCTCATACCAGCACTACTCAACAGGCCCACATCTCCTCAATTACAGTCAACACGGCATGCAGACATGTACAAAACCTAACTGTCTGCACACACAAATATAAAGCACTTTACCTATTAGGGCTTCAAAGCAGTTGGCCATGGCATGGCGGAGATCCGACTCCCTGCAAAGGTCTGGACCATGAGCATAGAGCATGAATCGTTCTAGTTCCAGCTTCTGCAAAATGTGTAGAAAGAGTTAAAACCATGGCTTTAGAAGCACAAGAGTACCAGTTTAGTCACTAAACTTCAATTACACTGTTATCATGCAGCTACTAGGTTTGAAGGAACTGTGAAGCTCCTCTCCATAGTTTCAGTTCAGACATAGGCTGAAATTAAAAAACTTCCTATGTTTATCAGAGGTAAGCAACTAGAGTGTTATACCATGGAAGAACTAGAATTGTCAAACCAAAATGTCAAAGGAAGCCGGATCAAAATATTACTGGTAAATTTTAGGAATGTGTTCAAGAGAAGTTCCAAGCACATGACAGGAAATAGCCTGACACTGGCTGGATGGTGCAATGCATCATGTTCCTTGCTTGTAGTTTGTCCTCATGTGATTAACCTTCAGAGATACCAAAGGGACTTTCTAAGGGAGGGGACTTAATGCTGAGGAAAAAGACTTTGCTTACAAGAAGAAGCTGAAGCAAAACAGGGAGGAATAGGAACTCTGGTAGACACAATCCATTGAACATCTGGCTTTTTCCTCTAAGACCATCAACAGGTAGTAGCCTCTGGGCACTGCAAGAGAGGGCTGATATTTTAATCTGCAGTGCCACCTAGCTTCCTTCTTCCTTTCAAAAGTGCATCATTAACATTCATCTGTTGCCTGAACTATAGCTCTACTTGCCAGTCAGAATCTCAGGTAGTAAGTCAGATATTTTCTATAATATATGATAATTCTGCTATAGAAATGCAGGCAAGAGCTACTAGATTCTCTTTACATATTCATCTTTCTGACACAAAACCATTATTGGGATTTTTAAAGAAGAGATTTGTGGATCTCACGAAGTTTGTATGAGAATAGGCTCTTCCCAGCTGGGTGTAAGTTTCTACTGATTAATTTCTTGTTAACTTTCAACTTCATCCTCCCAGAATATATTTAAGAGGTAAGGCTGGAGACTAAGCTGTTTGAGGTACATGGCTTAGACATGTTTCAATTGGCAAAAAGTTTTCCATTTTCAGTGAATGGCAGCCTATTCACTGCTACAGAACACTGTGAATTATCACCTACAATGTTCCATCACACTTTATAATGCACAGTGAGCACCGGCTAGAGTCAACGTAAGAGTAGAACATTAATTGTTTTATATAGAATTTAAACTTCTTATACTCATTGCTTAATCTTCAATTACTAACAGCATTCCACAAGTTCAAGAGATGTTGAGAAGCTGAGAATTCTATTAAGTAAACTGAATACAACATGACACTGCAGGGGATGAAACCAGGAACATCGTATAAGACACATGAGAGGAACAAAGGGAAAGTTGGAAAATTGGGAATATATAGATATCTAATAGTTACAGCTGTATCTAATATAAATAGTTTTTTAATATTGCAATAAAAATTTTCAAAAATTGTTGTTGTACAATGATAAAGGCTGTGAACAGTCTTGAAGAATACATGAGCTTTCCTGATGCAGTTAAAAATAGTATCATGAATTCAAATGTCAGGCAATACCATATTTGTAAACAAAGCCCTGATATGAAATGTTTCAATCAGTTCATGCTTATCTAAATTACTAAAGAAAGATGTGGAAGAAAATTATTGTGTTCACTGCCTACCCTATGCCTCTCCTGGGAGCTGAGCAAAAAGACGACATGGTAGAAACCCTGCAGTTTTTGCCAAAATCTCAAGATTGGATATGCTTGTTTAAGGCACTGTGTGACCACAGAGAGGGAAGATTAAAAGAGCAACTTGAAAACTATCAGTAGTACACAGTGGACAGTGTGTGCACATGTCTAGCATAATCAATTACATCAGTAAGTCTCAGACTGTTTCTTAAAAAAAAAAGCTAACAAAATCAAGAATGAATAAGAGAATACCTATCTATTTATGAATAGAGATTTTAATCAACTTTCTGTATGATAATACCACGCACCAGTATCATATATAGAAATATAAAGAGCTCTGTCATTTGCAGAACTAAATTAAATAAAACTGTAAGGCATCTCAATTTTTTCCTATAAGATAACACAACTCTTCTCCAAAACTCTGTTTAACATACTTCTGACTACTCTGACAGTCTACAGCGGACCTGAAAATGACTGTATAGGTTATGAAGCAGATAAAACTTTTCCCCCCCAATTTTTTCTACCTCCTGTTGCCATGTTCTCTGTATATATTCTATCAGAAAGTCCTCTTATAAACAACCAGTTTGATTCTTTTTCTTCACTGAAGTTCTACTATCAGCTTCATTACTTGTGCAAATTAAAGGCAAGTATAGACACACCTTCAACGCAGGCTAAAAACTTACTTTTATGTCTGTAAAAATCACTTTTCCCAAAAGCATGCTTTGGAGAAAACACTAAGTTCTCCTTTATCTTTAAAATCTACTTTCAAAGTGAAAAGTGTTGCTGCATCCCAAATCTTGTACACAAAACACAGCAAAGAAACTGATGTTCAAAGCAGGCAGCTCCCTCAAGAACCAGTCCAGACACTCAGAGTATTCTGCTGGATGTCAAAGACAGACACACAGAGCTGTACCTTAGCCAGCATGGCCAGGTGCTGGTTCTGTACGATGGCAGTGCGGTACGTAGCCAACCCTCCTTCCTCCAGAGTGGGGAACAGGTAGTATAAGTGGACACTGGCAAAACAAAAGCAAATCAGATGCTGTCAGCATTTGATTAAAGATGAACCACATACACCTCTAGAGAGCTGTGCCTTTCCCTCAGACCCCTAATGGGTAATAGGGATCCCTTGCCAAAGTGAAACTCAGCTTGAAGTAAAGATACAAACATTCAAACAATGCCCAATAATCCTGACAGGACAGCACTGGCAGCAAAGGGGGAAGAGTGATGTTTCTCTACTGGGTAGCACATAATGTCTAAATCCCTGCCACAACCTGCAGTGCCCTCATCTCAGGTTTCTGTCTATCAGCAGCAGAGGGTTCAGCACAGCTGACACCTAGAGGATGCTGAGGAATAAAGCACAAGGGAAGCCTCAGCCTTGAGAAACTCCCTGCCGCAGGTACACAGTGCCTTCAGGTGATGCTGCAGCCAACAGGATATCTACCTGTTTATACACGTTTCTTAAAGTACTTTAACAGATGCTAATGAAAACAAAGAACAGAACTCAACAGCCTGTATTTATCAAATGTGTGAAGTCATTATATCACAAACCACAAAAAAAAAAAAAAAAGAGGTAAAAATCACAGGCTCTTAACAGGCTTTAATGGTATTTGTCAACATGCTAGCAAGATACTTCACAAAACAGAAACAAAACAAAACAATTAATTCACTGATTCACTGAGTAATGAATAAATGATTTTGGATATCTTCATACATGACTACCTAACCCTTGTTGAAAAAAGTTAACACATAGAGGGTTTTCAACATTCCACAATTAAGCTACTGTACGGTACTAATTATTAAAATATTTTATTAACCCAGTACACAGGGGGAAAAATGCAGATGGATGCAAGATTATTTAAGGACAAAATTTGCTATAAAACTTAGAGGCAATCTAATCGAGCATCATAATTTGCAACGGCAGACACCTGAAGTTGAGATTTAGGGAAAAAAATCAGACTTAAATAGGTGCTTACATGCTCTATTGAACAGAAAGGGAGCTCATTTTTTTCTGAATCGAGACAAAAGTTAGCTCAGAAAGTGAACTGATGGCTGATGAACAATGACAATGAAAAATGCAAGACATTTAAATCAGCAAGTCTTCCATCTTATCAGCCTGTACTGTAGTATGAGAGAAAAGGCCATGGGTTTTAAGGGCAGTGGAGACCTTTATAGGCTAACAGTTTTTAATATCACGTAGCTAATGGCTAGTAGAGAACAGAGATATAAAGGCAGTTTTGTTGCTAATATAACAAACTGGCTTAAAGAGCAAATTAACAGTAAACAAGAGTACTCCCCTATTAAAAACAGTAGAACAAAGGCGGTGAAAATAGATTATAATCTTTATATAGTGCAACCTGTTTGCCTCTACTACTCAGGTAAGGCAGAACAATGGAGATAACTAATAATATGCCTGCATTGTTCACTGATTTCAGAATACTCAGGCCAGAACTGGAGCAATTTTTGATGGACCATGGGGTTTTTTCATTACTTTTGAATAAATTACATTTGTCCTTAACTATTTAAGCTGTTATGGAAAATACAGCACTAATAATTGGAAATACAAGTACTGCACACATTCAATATTACCCATAAATGCTTCTCTCTTGCAACTAGAGAAAAAGAACCCATGGAAACAAAATGGCATCCTAGGAAAAATAACTTTCCTTTAAAAAACAGGTGAAAAGTTCAACTTGTCTATAGCGGAATGATCTCTAACCCAAATCAATTTAAAATTGCACTCCATGAAACAGAAATTCCAGCTTTTTATTTTATAATCTTTCTTGTTTTATCATCACCACTGAGAGAATTTCCAAGAGAGTTGTGTACAGGTGTACAGGTCTAAATATCAGGCAGGACTGCAAACATACACAGTGGACGTAGACACTGAAAAATTCAATAAACACAGCACTGTAATAATAACATACAAAGGTGAGAACTATTGAAGAATTCCCCATTTACCTTGTTAAGAACTCCACCACAGCATCTCCCAGAAACTCTAAACGCTCATTGTGGTTAATCCTGAAAAAGGCATTTTAAAGTTCACCATAACCTAAGTAATACATGCTGGCTATTTACACAATACAATTAAAAATAGGAAAAAATCAGAGTTGATTGCTAATCAGTCATGATAGTCACTTTTGGAGGCTCCACCACCCTCTCTGGGTTACAATCCCTTCCAAAACAGAGTAACAACTATGTCAGTCGTAAAATGCAGGACTGACACCACCACCTTCGAAACTTCCGTATGTTCTCTTTTGAGCTACTGTCAGAACTTCACAAAATGGGGACAGGAAACAGGACTGCTGCCTGGCACTGAAGTTGGGTTTCTCTGTCCATGAGAATGCACCAGGTGATTGAAACAGCCTGTCCTGAGCCTCATGGATGCCACTAGAGAGCTCTGTGTCATTAACATCCACACCTGCAGGGCAGGACGACCCTGCAGCACATCACTGGTATGGCAGAGGGAGAACCTGGATTTTTCATAGCACCTTTAAATGCCTTGTTTTCTGTAACTTCCTTTGAGCTCAAAAGAAAAAATGGATGTACAAGGAGATGCATCCAAAGATGCCATTAAGTTATTCGAATCTTTTATTTCCTCTGTTTGCTTTCATCACTGCTCCTGATTCACCTTTGTTTTGCAGAAAGTTTCATTTCCTTCAAGCTGTCTGCCGGCTTATATTCAAAGGACTAAAAGGGCAAGCAGCTGAAATAGAATGTGAGCTTGTCTTCGAATACATACAAATTTCTGTTCAAATTTGTATGTATTCGAAGCAAATAAGCAGCACCATTTTTGATTTCACACATGACTATAACCAAATCAAGGCCACTGGCACAGGTTTGGGGTTTTTTTTTTAAATCCAGAAGATCCTTGTCAAGTGTTTGGCAGCTTTTATTGTAATTTTCACTCCACCAACAATTACATAGTTAGTGCAATTTCTGAAATAGCAGGCCTTTGTTATGAGCTAAAGAATTCAAGTATTTCTGCTATATGAAACAGTAATGTGTGAGCAAATCTACAACTCCTCTGTGTAGCAACATAACTGAAAACACACCTCTCAGAAATGGGACTTTACATTTTTATGTTATTTCACAAGAATTAATGCAATTTAGCCTTATGTCATGTTATCTTAAAAGGACTCAAATAAGCTTGGAGAGAAAAGGGCATGGTCCAGCTGAAACAGCATTTAGGGAACAGTGCAACAATAATTTCTGCAGAATTCAATTTCTCCTATTCCCGAGCTTCTTCTGAAATGATGGCTCTTGAAAGGTCTGGCTACAGCCCTAGCTAACTAAAATACACACTGCCATCCGGTTCATGCATTTAGGAGATTTCACATGCAACCATTTCTTGCATTAGCCCTGTGAGCTTTGTTTATTCAACTTTAGCTAGACATGGTACCTGTGTCTATAAACCACATCTTAAACTATATTTATATGCACAGAATTCTTAGTGGTCATTTAAGGATTATTGCATTACAACATTAATGGGTTTTGCATCTGTCTTTAAATTGGAACAGTAAATCAGCAAAGCCCATGTTCAGCACCACACTCCTGTTAACAAGGTGCCATTGCCAGGAAGGCACTACTGCGAGAAAATGTGATGAAGAATCCAATTTATAGCACTGACAACAACAACAACAAATTTTATTTTTTATTCTGCAGAAAGCAAAAAGGTAGCCTTTTAGTCCTCCTCATTTCAGGGATCAACAAAAATGATAGCATTATCTGTTAAAACCTTCCTCAGATGTTTTCTGCAGGCATGACCAAACATTTACTATGTCACCGCTAATGGAGGTTCAGCACACCTTCATAATACAAAAGTCAATTCAAAATGACTTTTCACTTCAACTATTTGCCAAAGCTGTTGCTGACAGTAAGTTGGTTGTTTCTATTAAATACCTCCCTCTGCAGCAGCTTCCCTACTTGCAAACAACTATTTTCATTACCTGGAAGGAGCTGGATCATCCTGTCCCAAACGGGACATAATATTTATCAGGGTGTTTATCCCTAGAAACATAAACAATGCACTATTAAGTAAACAGCCACTAATTCACGTCGAATAAATGTAGAAAACAATTACTCAAAATGTTGCTTTGTAATTGCTGTACACAAGATTATCCTGTTATTTACAGGGTTTATTATACCAAGTATAATCCTTACTGATGCTCTCTGCCTAACTGACTGCAGTCCCATTACAACAGTATTGAATTTTTGCATTCAGGAAGCCAGATAAATACCACCTTTGCA
>VYZT01058797.1:0-20028 GCA_013400735.1 Pomatostomus ruficeps | reverse complement strand
ACCAGCCCATTGTTGATATTAGAGAGACACTTCTATCCCCTTCCGTTTCAAGGGACTGCATCTCTTCTTTTGATTCTTTCATCTGCTACACATATTTCTTCAGATTTAACAGGATAGCCAACATTTCCCCTCAGAAGCTTTACTCAAAGCTGCCTGAATTCACTGGAAACACATCAAAAAGCATTAACACCACAGGGATCATTTTCTAAATTTAAAATTCAGTCTATATTTGAGAAACAAAGCACTCTCCAATGTTTGCAGGAGTTATCAAAAAGGCATAGCCCTCTCTGGACTGACTGAATATTGTTTCCAGCCATCATTACATACTGCTTAAATTTTAGAAGGACAAGAATACACATTGAATATCTCACTCTGAACATGGTATAACTGAATACAGACAGGCAATGTGTAGCCCCAAAATATCCTCCAACCAGTGAGGTAACGCTGTGCTGAAATTAAGAATGTTCTAACTGCATGTTAAGAGCTTTTTACAGTAATTTTGCAATGCTTGATTTCTCAATGGCACTAATGCCATGTCTAGAGAGGATCTCTATCAAGAAGAAACTGAGCCCAGTCTGCTCTGCAAAGGAATGATCCTTTTGAAGTTGGTCTCATCTCCCAGTTTATGTTTTTTATACGACTAGCATCCGCATTTTTGGTTTGGTTTTGTGTCAAGGATAACCATCCTGTGCATGATGTTTTCCACAGGTAAAACCTACCTTCACTCCTTTGTCCTGTTACCAGGAGAGACTAAAATTTCTAAATCCTCCTCAGCCCATAATACCAGTTGCAAAAGGTCTCAGCTGTGAAAGTCCAGTGGTGTAGAGAAAGGTCATAAAAGTATTATCAGTGATTTTGCATTCTCATCGCAAAGTGGAGAGATGCCAACACAAACTGAAGCAGAGTTTGGCTTTTACCCATGCCCATTAGCCATGAAAACAAACACAAATTCCACAGGGCATGGGGAGATTGCATGGGAATAACAAGGAAGCTGGGGTTAAAATAGGTGTAGGACTGGTATGATGGCATGGTCCTAAAACTGTGCAGTCACTATCCAGGGCTGCTGGCAGCTTTGATCATCTCTTTGTTCAGTCCTGGGTTAAAATAGATTCATGGGTTTTTTATATTCAGTCTTCCTCTCTTCTTTGCTGGAAATAAGAACACTTTACTCCATTTTTCTCCATGTGAGGATATGTACCCTGCAGTAATTCTTCCTGTCTCCACATGAGATTGGTATTTCTGGCAAACCCTACATAATTCCTATATGTTGCTGTAACTGTCTGCTTTGTACTTTATTCCTGTTTACTTCTTCTCTGCTCCTGTTGCTCTAAGATTTAATTTAAAGTCATTGACCTGAATTAACCCAGTAATTTCTCTGAAATTTGGGAGTGTAGAAGAGATCGTAGTGAATGTGGTATTTAAGACTGACCAGGTAATTATACTTTAGGTAGCAAAAGAAGAACGTTTTTTTAAATACTGCTTTTCTGGTATAGGGTATATGTTTTACCTGAGACTGCATAATACATAATGATGTTTGATTCAGAAAAACTAAAAAGAATTTACATTAGAAAAGTTAGAAAAACAGCCAAAAGAAAGATGGTGTAGGTCTGTTTCAATCTCATAATTCATTTCATCATTTATTTCATCAAGTCCAGACCATGATCTCTGATGGGGCCTATTCACAGCTGATTCATAGAATAACATAATGTTCAGATTGCAAGAATGAGGACAGAGCCAAGAAAAACGCATGATAGACCACAGTACATTTGAAAGGTTAACTGTTGTACATAGTTCATAGAAATTAGAGGAGAAAATAAAACAAAATTCCTCCCTTTCCTAGCTCCTTGACCTTATAGTGTTATCTTGCCTTTAAAAACTTTTAACATAGTTCATAATCCAAGTTTAACATTGTCCTCGGATAAACATGAAAAGCATGCTCACATTGCACAATAAACATGATTTGACAATAGTTTTCCACTTTGACTTTTTTTTTTTTTTTGCTTGCTTATTTTATAATCAGGAAGATTGAGGCTTATCTAACTTTTTTCATTCAAGTATAGTATGTTAAGGGCCTCTGCTTTTCATATAACATAGGAAGTGTACGAATGCTTTTTGTGTGATACAGCTATTCCAGATTTCTGTAACCTGAAACCCTGGAGTCTGTTCTCTCAGTGTCTCTGGAAGAAGTTGCTCTGTGAAAAAAAAGGCTGCCAGAATGATTCTGTCAGCATAAAACATTAGACAATGAGAAATGTCATAGGTGTGTGTTTGTACAGGAGCCTCAATCTGCCTAGCACTTCAGCAAAAACACTCATGTGAAAATTTGGAGATGTGTTTAGTATGATATAAATGTGAAGAAAATCAAAACAAGATCCAAAGTATTCAAAAATACAACATAAATTTATCAAATGAATTTTTACTGTGAGAATTTAGATGCAATTTCTTGTTCTTATGGAATCATTGCATCATTAAGGTTGGAAAACTACTCTAAGATTATTGTATCCAACCATTAACCTCACACTGCCAGGTCCGCCAAGCAATAGCTCTTGGTGGGAAGGGAAAGGTACATTCCCTTGCTCACTTTTGAGCTGTCACTACACCTTTCACTGCCTTGGAAGGTGTAGGGAAAGGAGAGGATAAAAGTACCAGAGAAAGGGGAGAAGACTCAGTGGTGGAGACCACGTGTCTTGGTAGACTTGGGCCTGTGGCGTATATCCTCTCAAAGTGGGGAATATCCAGTCTGCTTGGAGACATGCATCAGAGGAATGACTAAAAGTCATAGAATCATAGAATTATAGAATCATTTAGGTTGGAAAAGGCCTCTAAAGTCATCAAGTCTCACCTTTAACCCAACAAGGCCAGGTCCACCACTAAACCCCATCCATAAGTGCCACATCTATGGGTATTTAATACCTCCAGGGATGGTGACTCAACCACTTCCCTTGGGCAACCTGTTTCAATGCTTTACAACCATTTTGGTGAAGAAATTTTTCCTAATATCCAGTCTAAACCTTTCTGGCACAACTGACCATTCCCCATTAGAATTTCAAAAAGTTGTCAGCCACAATAACAATCCTCAAGAATAGACAGAGTGCACAGTTTGGGGCTGGGCCTCATGGATTTTACCATGGACACAGTAAAAGGACAGAATAGATCACAGACTCAAAGCCTCACCCCTGCTGCCACTTCCCACAAGCCTGGGAATGCTTGAATGTCACTTAGTGTGGGAGAAAGAGGGGAATCCTTCAAATAGAGAATAAATCTGCTCAAATAAGTGAAGTAACAGCATTGTAAAAATCCATACAGCAGCAAAATGACTTTGACAGTCCCTTACACTGCTTCAGTGAAACTCATTATGCTTGTGTTTCAACGTAGTGTTTGCTTAACTATAATTATTCTCAGATGCAGACCTTCTTATGCTTAAACTCTAAGAACACAAGCACTTACTATTTGGGAGGTTATAGAACTAATTCTCCAACAGTCAAAACAAGGAACAACTGTGACTTGGAGTTAAGGGACTCAAAAACCTCTTCTTTCTGCAAAATCAGCAGCCTGTCAGCTGCAAAGAATTACAAGCATTTTCAAGGATTTCGGCAGAAAAGAAAACATTAATAAAACGATTAACAGATTTTTCCCCTGCTCTTAATATGTTTAACACTCAACACCTTTGCTTACCTTTCAGCTTAATGTCACTAGTGCATTTATTTTTATAAAGATTGCTACAGGATATCTTGGTATAAAAATAGTTTACAGGGAGGCCTGTTTGGGAAGATCTCAATATACTGAGTAGCTGGCTGATATGGAAGTTAACTACAAGCCAAACATTGTTCATTACCTGGCGGATAAAGAGGCCAAGTTTTGAGCCTGCCACAGGCTGTCTTGGGAGTTCATCAGAAACCTAAAGCACGTGTTTAATTTGCACCCAGCTGAACAGCTTGCATCTCCCTTGCAGCAGTGGGGATGGGATGCCCTGTTCTTGGCACTGCTCCTCCATCATGGTCCAAGGGGCTAGGGCTGCTGCTGAGCCTAGAATATCGTATTCTGGTCAGATGCCCACTGAGATCAAAAGAGAGCATCTAACACCTCAGTGGCAAGATTTCTGTCTTCCCAATTTCCAGCTTCAGGCTGCAGTTTGCAATAACCAAGCCCTCCTCTTGCAGCTGAAACGAGGGTCTGATCCAGGTAAAACATTTACAGTTTAAACTACACTCATTCCATGAAATCCTACAAACTGTATATGAAGGACAGTTACAAAACAATGAAAAAATCTAGGTACTCTCAGAACTTGTTAGGGCCATCTATGCTTTTAAGGATTAGAAATTACATACATGACTGATGGATATATTGAGGTGTCTAACTGTTATATTGTCAAAAAGACCTTTACTGCTTTGATGACATATTACTATTTGGTCTCATCATTTTTACATGAAACATGGGAAAAAAAAGTTAGCATGTCTCTAATTATATTTTGAACCCTAAGAGATGGAAACAGCATTAGTGTTCAATTAATGCAGTACTCAAAACATTGAATTATATTTTATTGGCTTTTAGTGCTATTATGAAGCATAGGAAAGAATATAAACTGTAGTAATTTACCAGCATCTGCTCTAAAAATGCCAAAATCTTAAAAATTTAAGAGAGTTTTCTGAAAACATTCATTCCACTGTACAGTGAAATTACTGCCCAAAGGTAAAGTGATGTAGCAGACTTATTGCAAGAAAAACACATGTGGCACATTACTCACATTGGCAAGGCACTGGAATGTACCTTTGCTACGCGAATAACCCACTGACTTCAATAAGACTATTTATACACTTAAAATTAGGATACTGTTCAGGTACATTGCTGATTTGAAGCCACAGAAATCAACTCAGATTCAGGGGCATGACATCATCACTTCAATGTTCCATCTTAAAGCAATTCAGAGTAGAATTCACCTAAATAAATATAAACATTTACACTATAAGCGTTGACATCTCAGTTAATTGTTTACCAAAATTACCTACTTCCTCTTCATTTATGATAAAAGGAGCTTGAGGAGGTTATTAGCTTAGATATAGACATCTCCCACTACAGATATCCAAGTTTAGATGAGATTAATGTCATTCTTGTCTCTCCTTTCTTTGTTATCCTGATTTCTTTATGATCTGGTGTAAACTAAGCATTTGTCTCTTTTGGGCTGAGAAGACACATTGAAGTGTCTCCCTGTCTGAAGTCAGATCAAAATCTATTCCTATAAAGCAAGAGCCCTAATGTCATGCTAACAAGAATCTACAGAAACCCATGTGTTTGTTTTCAAAGTGTTAATGATCTTCAGTTGTCAGGAAGCACCTGATTTCCCAGGAGCTGGATGATATAAACCAGTATGGAAAGAACTGCAGAAACAAGACTGCTACATCAAGAGCAGACATTTTATTGCATCATCTTGGTTTCTTTGGTCTTTATTTGTTATGAAGTTATGTTCTACCCCTTACTTATGAATTTAACTTTTAATTTTAGTGGTTATATCTAGGTCCGATTTGAAACATGATTCAGTGCTATGAACCAGCTTTACTAGAATTCAAAGCAAGCTTCTGTGCTTTGACTGTTGAGTGTTTCCATAGAGAAATCCAGCACTTACCATAATGCCTAAAAGAATTTGGAAAATCATGATTTCCTAGCAAAGGGCTCAATCTGTATGATGAAAGTCTTATGATATCTCTGAACTATTTCTTAGTTTCTATTTAAACACATCCTACCATTATCTGTCTACAGACACTGAAGAGAATGCCCCCAGCACTGAAAGAACTATTTAAATCCAGTGGATTTAAACCTGTGCATGCCAGAATGCAACATTCTTCAGCTAATACATCCAACATCATCTCTGAAACCAGGGCAATGCATCCAAATGAGCTCACAAGGACAGTCAATAAAGGACTATGGAAGAAAACCTCTTCAAAGTAATTAACCTTCCTTCAACCTCTTAATTCTTGAAACATCTACAAAAGATGGCTTTGGCATTGGTTTTTGTGGTGTCCCTAAAAAGCATGGACTGAAAAAGAGATGTTATTTCATAGCATATACAAACACTTTTACGTTTCCTGATTACAGTTCTGCAGGAACTAACTTTCCTGTCACCATCTGTAACTCACAGAGCTGACAGCCTTTATCACTTTCCTTCTGCTAATATTCCACTCCTATAATAACTGCCCTTTTCTCTCCAACTGGCTAATTGACTATCACAGTCAAGCCTAGAATAGAGCTGTTATTATTCTCAGCATGTATTTGACTTGCTTTGACTTGAGCACTAAAAAAGGCTTGCTCAACACCCTCAGTTTTCCTCTATCAAGAGTTCAATTAATTTTCCTTCCAAATATTTTTTTCTCTTACACCCCAGTATGGATGTGCATTGGATGTAGATGTAATAACACAAATTTTACACTTGATTCATTTAGTTTATGGGACTGTCTCAGACTTAATCCATTTGCCTATCAGGAACATTCAGAGGAAAGTAACTAGAAGTGTACAGATTTTTTTGAGGCTGAATAATGAAGCTGCAAGTGCCTGACTCCTGTGTTTCTCATCCGTATGGACTTCCATATTCTCTAATTCTTCGTAATATACATGAATTAACTCAATGTATTCAATGAAAATAAAATTTCATCCAATCTTTACCTGACTTTCAGTCAAATGCTAGTAACATTTCTCAATTTTTCAGAATTTTATGCCAGTTCAGGGAATAATACTGAGTTGGAGTTAGCTGGAGTGAAGGGATGAGCTAATAAAGAATTATAATGAGTCATCAAAACTTAATGATGAGATTTGTTTGTTTTCTTCATGTCCTGCCAGTCCTTCCTGAATACCTGTTTCTGAGTCAGATGAAGAAGTTCAAATGTAACAGAAATAACAATATATTTGAATACTGTTCAAATGCAAAATTAGTTTCACTTTGTTCATGGTCTATATTGTTTCAAATATTTCAAAGACTTCTGATTGCATTGCTATAATACTGATTCAAATTTAAACTGCCATTAATTTGAAGGCTTTAGATTCATAATTGAGGGCTTTATAATTCATTACTCTAGGATCTCCTACAAGGTTTGGTTCCAGATCTAGATGTAAGTGAAACATAAGTTCTCAGGACATAATCCTTTGGATCTTGGTTTTGTTTTTGGTAAACATCTTTCCCTCAGACTTCTATGTTCACTTTTTTTAAACTTAAAGTATCACAGGAAAAAAAAAAAGAAATAATACGTTTCTCAGAAAAATAAAGTGTTAGGAATGGTGAAAGACCAGTTTATTGTAAGATATTAGCTAGTGAATTAAGGAAATTTAGAGACATCTTGGACATAGTAACAACTTCACTTATGCTATTAGCAATTGGTAATAATGATGATTATTTGATTAATTAGGGTACCTCCCTGTGTTTTTATGAAACAGGGCAGAGGAGGTTACTGTTCTGGCCTTCTTGGAGCTGGGAGCTGCTTCTCAGCCTCCTGTATATCTGGTGAATGTCGCACCATCAGACAATTTAGCACCAGCTGTGTAATTAAGCTTGTAATAACAACAACATTGTTTCAGGGGAAAAAAGCAACATTAAATATGCACCCTTTCATTAGAACATTCACCTGGAATATAGCAAATCTGTGTTCATGTTTCATGTCATACATGTTTTACATTGGAAGCCTGTTATCCTGTGCCTCAGGGCAATGGGACATTGGCCAGACTCTTGATCTGTGGTTTTTGTCTAATTATAAAAAACCCTGAAATATTTTCTTGACACCATGAAACTTTCCAAAAGTAATTCCTTTGAAATTTTTGAATTTCTGTAAAAAGTTAGGTTTTGAACATTTAACTTTTCCAATGAAAATCCATGCAGTCAAAAATTCCGGCTCAGTTCTATTGCAGTTAATTTTTTTCCCCTCCAATTCCCAGAAAAAAACTCTTCCTGGAGAATTATAAAATAGAGCTAGACAGTTTTTAATCTAATCTCTTTTGGCTTTCAGTATCTAAGTCGTACAAAGTTTGCCATTGTGTGTTTCTGAAAGAATTATGAACTGTGGTTTTCCTTAACCAAGTGAAAGGATGTCCTCCTTAATTCAAATTTCCCCAGCATGTCCAGCAAACAATGATTCATGAAAACCTTATTTTAAATTCTCCTTTACAGAAAGCTTTTTCTTTGCTCTGTACACGGGGAGAAAACTGACCACAAGCTTGTCTCCTGCAGAAGTGGTTTCCTCATCATATCACTCTTGCAGCAGAAGACAATGTCTTTTTCATCCTGGTAAGAGGTAGGTTAACCAGAAAGGAAAATGTGTCCAAAACTGATTACAAAATAAAAAATAAAAATTAAAAGAAGAAAGCTTTTGTAATGATCAGGAAGCAACCTTGTACATAACACATTTAGTAATTAGCTGAGACCTGTTGTAGATTTTACATATTCTTAGTTTGGGCCAGATTCTCGGCTACCACAAGCTGGGTATCAGGATGGATATCACAAGAGTTACTTGACAGTCTTAATACTTGATAATCTTGCCCATCTATTTAAAAGTAAACTCTTTTTACAGAAAAAAAAAAGGAGTGGGAGAGAAGGGTCTAAATAATAAATAATAACAGCAATAATTCAATGTATGTCCCACCATTCATGCCAATAAATATAATTATTAAAAAAAAACTGAGGCAGGTCGATTGCACCGAAATAGTTTTATTATTTTAATAGGAGAAAAAAAAATAGAAGCTTTTCAGAACGAAACAAATATTTCAAGGTTTTATGCAAACAAATAGAGTTCATGTGATCCAAAACTAAATATTTCATTTTATTTTAGTGTTGTTAATCTCAGTTGTTTAATGTGAGTTCTCATTAATTTAGGTCACTTTTTCTAAAGAGTAATCCTTAATATTGTTTTTTAACCCCTCTTACCTCTTCCTTTTGTTTCCATGATTATTCTCTGAATTTTACTCTGATTCCTAAGTAGGTTTGGTACTCCTTAAATTCAATTTTGGGGTGAAGTTGGTATTTTCCTGAAGCTAAACTGATCCTGTGAGTACTATATCCCTGAGTAAGTCTAACAGTCTGTTATCTTTCACTAGTGCCAGCTTTCACTAAAGAAACAGCACTGCCTCTCAATTACATATATAAAGTGTCCAATTTTCGTCTTGTTTACAAGAGCTTTTTATTGAATTTTGCGGAATTCTACATTCCACAGGGAAAAATCATGTCGTTTTTTGTCACAGGTACTATGCATGGATAGTAATTTTCCTACTGATTTTGGTATTGCTGTTGTACAGATTCAGATTTAGCTCTAGAAAGCACATTATAACATATTCACTATTTGCAATTTAAAAAAATGAACCATAGTGCCTTATGTAAGCACCTTAGTAAATACTAGTAATCTTTATGCCCAATCACTCATGATCTACAGACAACAGCTCTTATCTCTGGAAGAAAAATCTCTTTCTCCTCAAGGATGAGGATAAATCCAAGTCATCTGGTCTAGTTGGCGCCAAAGTTAAGAAGAGATATTGAAAAGATTATCAGCCTATAATTAGGGATTTATAATTACCTAATTAAAAGCCAAATCTTCTCAGGCCCGGCCCAAGAATTTCCATTCAAACAAGTAACAGGTCTGAGTAACGCGCACTAATTGGAGGGCCCAGCTGATGAGGGCTCTAATCTGGAGAGTGGTCTGGTTTCTTCCGGTCATTCTTAATACGGTTCCACCCAGAGTGAGGCTGCTCTGGCCACTGCTGCAGTGCCGGGGCAGCTTTAAGAGTGAACAGTTCTCCTTGTCTTACTGCACTCTTCTCGGAGGTCTCCATCACATGACACTGTACCTGATAATTTGGAGAGGTTACATTTCAGATAGAGTAGAAGAGAGATCCACAGATCACCTTAGGTTTGCAGGGTGTGAATTCCAGCAGTGCTGAGTGGATTATAGCAATCAAATCTGGGTTTAGACCTGTAGAGAAAGCCATCTGTTGTTTGTATGTTGAATCTGAATGCATAAAATATAGGGGGAATCAATCATCTGCCAAAAACATTGACATTCTAGCTAAGAGAGAACAGCTTCCTCAGCAAAAATTAGGCTTTTTGTTGGGAGGAAAATCCAGCTATTGATTTATGTGGCAAAAAGTCAACCGATTAATCCTATCAGAGAACTTTAATTAGATACAAGCTCATTTGCTCTCCTTGTCCCTGGACTACTACTGTGTACAGTACTGGCCGACATTCGGCCTTGCTAGTGTCAGCACTGCACAACCAGTCTGCAACATGCAATGTCACCACTTGCAGAAATACTGCAATTGAGCCAAAAAGCTATTTAAACTGAAACAAATTGATTTCTACTGAAGTTTTAAATTAAAAAAATTAAAAATTAGTAATTATAGTTGTACTTTGTGGTCTTTAAAAATATTTTATTACACAAACCCACAAATAAAGGCCAGATGGTGCAACACCAACATTTCAAGGCCTGAATTAGAAAATCCAATCATGGTTCTCAATGGAAGCTCTCTGCATGAAATTTAGATTTGATGAAGTGATAGGTAAGGTGCTGAAATTTATCCATGCAGTTTGAGACAGAGCTGCAAAATACACCTCTCTCCTTTCAAAGTGCAACTGCCTCAGCACCAAAAACCAAACGGTTGTCAAATGATAGAGATCATGTCAGACAAGATCTATATAAAAGAAGAGGATTTTCTCTCAAAAAGTTGCTTTTTCCATCTCTGCTCTCCAGAACAGTTTAACAGATTGCATATAGGAATTTAATTAGATTTCCAAATGTTTCAAAAGAAATTGAAATATTGACAGCTAAGTCTGATCACCTCACTTCCTCACTCTGCTTTTAAATATCCCAACTACTTGTTCTCTTCTTTCACTCTTACAAACAAATTTAAATAATGTCTTTCTCTACTCATTCAAACAATAGGTTTGCCCTGCTTTGTATCAGAGGTAGGAAAGCAGTTCCTTCTCAATGGATGCCAAGGCTTTTCTGATTGTCTCTTGAGTTTGCCAATAAAGGCAATCTAAAATATTGAACGATCATGTTGTCAGTAAATGGAGAGGTGAAGCCTGAGGCATAAACGTGAACAAGTAGCTTTAAAAGAGGGGGGAAAGGTTAGACTTTGTATTTTAAAGCAAAGAAAATGGAAAGCTTTTGCTTTGAAAGGTGAGCGCTGAAAATCCAGGGTTATACTTGATTCTTGGAGGTGATGCAAAATCATTTAGTAGATAGACAAATAGACTTTCTTCAGACTGACCCATACATGTGTCCATGGTGTTTGAGCATTTTTAAACAATGGGACCTGGAAAACACTTCACAGACAAACTGAAAGGGCTGCAGCTGTTTAGGTCATAGAGAAGGCAAACAAATTAGAAGGGGAGTGATAAAATTACTTGAAAATGAAAAATTACAAAACTTTATTGTTGTGTCAGACTCCCTGTCTTTTCTCTAAGGCGTGATTGTCCCTTCCTTGATCAGTCATTACAGATGCTGTCCCAGTTCTCTCAATACCCTGACTCCCTCAATGTCCTCCTTGGTCCCCTGTCATGTGTCCAGCTTCTTTGCATCCTGGCTTTAGGATGCACCTGCATTTATCAAATAGTTATCTTCCAGATATGGCAACTGCTCCCAGGTCTGGTCCTCAATTTATTTATATTGGATGTGTGCCAGGTCATTTCTCCAGTCTTTTGCCGAAATGACTCAATCAGCTTTCTCCCAGATAAAAGACAGCTACATATGATATAACTGTACACAGCAAAGCATGTTCCAGACAGATAACATGAACATTAATTATGCCAGGTTTAGCATCCTCTGCTTAGCAAAATCCTCCTGGGTAGGTCTTGTCCTCTCAAGTGCCTCCCAGTACTCTCTTAGCATAAGCATCATACATGCTTAGAGATACTATAAAAAAAATTCTGGCAAAATCTCACCAAGTGCCATGCTCTCACCCAAAATTACTAGGATTACTAGGACTTAAGTCACCTGGAGTCCAGAAAAAATCCATAGGACCATAGTATGGTTTGGGTTAGAAAGGACTGTAAAAATCATCTCATTTCAGCCTCCCTGCCACAGACCAGGTTGTTCAAATTTGGCCTTGAACACTTCCAGGGATGGAGCATCCAGAACTTCCCCAGGCAACCTGTTCCAGTGCCTCATCACCCTCGCATTCAAAAATTTCTTCCTTATATCTGATTTAAACCTACCCTCTTTTTGTTTAAAACCATCAAGACATCTAACATGAGACGTCCCATACCAAATGAAGTTTGATCAAATGATAAAGCAAAGCAGAGTCTAAAAGACGATGTCACACAACTTTATCAATTAGGGATATCATTGAAGTCCCACTGGATATTAAAAATTGTTTGAGGAAGCAGGACTGAAGGACATTTTCCTCAGGACACTGTTCTTTCTGAAAGCAAACAGAAACAAGAATGCATTTTGTAAAGTTGAGCATAGCACTCAAATGAATTATAGGAACTATTCAGATGTAGTGTGGCGGGTTCACCTTGGTGTTGCCAGATGCCCACCAAGATGCTCCATCGCTCCCCTCCACAACAGGACAGGAGGAAAAAAATGCAATGAAAAAGCTTATGGATCAAGAGTAGGACAAGCAGATCATTTACCAATTACCATCACAGGCAAACTTGACTCAAATTAGAGGAAATTAATTTAATTTATTTTCACTTAATAACAGAGTAGGTTAGCAAGAAATAGAAACAAAACTGAAAACAACTTCTTCCCACCCCTCCCTTCTTCTTGGGTTTAACTTCCCTCCTACTCCTCTGTCTCATCCTCAGAGTGACACAGGAGGATGGAGAATGGGAGCTGTGGTCAGTCCATATTGCTTCATCTCTGCCACTTCCCCATCCTCACACTCTTGATGACCTTCTCCCTCCAACATGTTCTTTCCACGGGCTGCAGTTCTTCTTGAACAATTCCAGCACAGGTCCTTTCCACAGGGTGCAGTCCTTCAGGAACAGACTGCTCCAGCCTGAGTCTCCCACAGCCTACAGGTCCTGCCAGCAAACCTGCCCTGGTGTGAGCTGCTCTCCATGGCTGCAGAAGCCTCAGCAAGGAGAGCTCTGTGGGCTGCACTCTGCAGGTCTGCTCTGGCATGGACCCCTCGGGCTGCAGGACACAACCTGCATCACCACAGACTTCCCCGAGGGATGAAGGGGAATCTCTGCTCTGGCACGGACCGCTCAGGCTGCAGGGCACAACCTGTTTCACCATGGCCTTCTCTCAGGGATGAAGGGCAATCTCTGCTCCGGCACCTGGAGCACCCCTTCCCCTTCCTTCTGCACTCACCTGAGGGTCTGCAGGTCTGTCTCTTCCACACTTTCCCACTCCCTTCACAGCTATTGTTCAGGTTTTGTACCACTTTCTTAAATATGTTAGCACATGGGTGCTGCCAAAATCACTGATGGGTGCAGATTTTGATGGCGGTACGTCCATCTTGGATCTGGCTGGAACTGGCTCTGTGTGACACGGGGGAACTGCTGGTCCCTTTGGTCTGGAGAGGACACCGCTACAGCCTCCTCCCCACTACCAAAACTTCAGTACATAACCCCAGTACAAAGAGTAGGTTCAAATGTATGAACAGTAAAATTAATCCAGTTGGTTAAACAGCATCAGACATTCACAAAAAGCCTGACAAACTTAAAACAGTTTTAATATTTTAACAGCTTACTTCAAAATTTCCAATCTTCCATAGGAAAAAGATTTTGTTGTTGTTTTGTAAATGTTTATAGTATATGTAAAAATATTTTTAACACCATTAGCCATAATATAAATTAACTAGTCTACAAATGAACTATGAACTTTTTCTACATGGTTCAGACTGTTCTTCTTGATTCTTAGGAGTGGTTATCAGTTAACAGAGATTAGAGTTCAGTTAGACATCACTTCTTTTCCCACTAAATTATTATATTCAATTATATTTAAGTTATTTAGTTCTTCTGCATAATCTAAATATTCTGCTTTGTTTTTCCATTACGTATTGCTTATTGTGTTTTAGTTAATTTCCTTTTAGTTTAATAATAATTAATTTTTTAGTGATCTCTCATTTCTATTTGCCTTTCTGGTTCACATAGTTCTAGTAACTGACAATGGTGTGATGCATGCAGTATATCAATACTAAGTAATTGCAAAATCTCTAACTTAGTTGTAGAAATACTCAAAAAAATGTTCCATTTTGCAAAAATTCAAGTAGAAAAATAATAGGATAAATCAGTATGAAAATATAGATTTCATTTTAATTACCGATTGATCTTACTGGATTTGTAATGTAACATTAATAAAAACATGGTGTATCCAGAAATAGATCTTTTGACCTAACCTTCTATGAAAACTTTACCTGAAAACGTTACATCACAACAATTCTGACAATGGGGAAAAGGGCAGAACCTTCGCGCATAAAATTGTTTATTGTCATGTTCATAGTAGTGACTGATAATTAAATTGGGTTTGCAACAGATGGGAGGAATGTAAGTCAGTTTGTGGCAGAAGGCAGACATGCTAGCTAATGAGAAATCACAAAATTGTTCTGCAAACATTTGACTGAGGTGGGTAAGATAGTTGCGTCTGTTATCCAAACTGTATTTCAGTTAAAGCTATGAATCTTTTAACAGCAGAATTACCAGCACCCTGCAGTTACTCAGGCATAATGGTATGGATATTATTATGCACATTTCTGATGTCCTTCAATGTATCTCAAAAGGACTAAAGGAATCTGCACATGAAAAGTGATTAAAAATTACAAATTATACTCAGCCCAAGTAGGAACTACCAAAGGAGTGTGATAATGGGTCTGCAAGGCTTGATTGAAAAATAACTGTATCTAAATCAACTTTATAATGTTTTTTTCAGAATGTGAACTAGTGATGGAATTGGTCATACATATTTGAACTCTAAAAAGTAATGGTTATTCTGTGGAAACAATGAGCCTATTTCTTGAAATGATAATTAAACTATATGTATTTGCGCAATGATAGCTCTATAATTCACAAATAACCTTATAATGTAAATAACAAAGAAGTGTGGAGCTATTTTTGTAGCTACATAGAGATAATACTGGAGCAAGTCAAGAGGATGTTATCAAGAAAAGCTCCTTGGCAATGAGAGGTATTTGATGATTCCCTCGTTATCTGGCAAATGCCCTATTTCATAGCAAGTTTCTGTGGAACCGTAGAGAGAAGAGGTCTGTGTATGAAAGTTAAAGCGCTTGGAATTCAGAGCCATCTCCAGTTCAAGACAGGGACACATCAGTCTTCAGCCTGATTTATTGTAGGGACCAGCAGCACATTTGCCTCTTACCACTCCTGCCAGATGAAACACCTTTGCTCAAGGAAAATACTTGATACACCGCACAAAATAATGGCTCTGATCAGAGGGCTTGACATTCAGAAATGCCGGAGGTGGTCATCAGGCATGCTCTAGTTGTGGCTGCCAGGCCTACTGAGAGCCCAGAACAGTCACCCTGAGGTCACTGCCCACCCTGCTGCATTGCAGTAAGTCCAGCTTGCTGAAATCCAACTTGCAACAGACTCTGCAAGTGCCCAGCACAATGAGTTCCTCACATCTGTGCCCGACACTCTGTGTACACTCTGTCTGACACTGTCCCCAGATGAGGTCCCTCATCACCTTACAAGTTTACAGCTGTTTTCACATCCCATTTTTAAATTAGTTTGCTTCAGATCTACACTTCAGCTGTAAAGAAGGATTTTAAAAACTAGAGATTTAGAAGGTCTACTAGATCCATGTCTTTTTAACAGTGTGAAACCCCCTGGGTGATTCTTCTGTTTTATTGGAAGACCTGAATAAAAAGAAAATGTCTACATAGAGAATGATGGTAGGATCACTCAGCTCTCTCCTGAGGCCTGACATGGATTTAATTAACAGTTCTTCATTTTTGCTGTTTTCTATATGTGTTAGTAGGATGTTCATTGAAGTGTGTTATATGCGCTCTTTTGAATTTCTACAATGACACAATTTCCACAATTGTACAGTCCTGCATGAGTCTAACAAAATAAAAAAAAAGATTGGGGAAGTCAGTTTTCCCAAGTGAAAAGCACAGTGATTGCAATAGATTATATACATTTTAAGTTGGAAAATTCAAAAGAGAACTAAGACCAAGGCAGTTGCATTTTAACATCTAGGTTGTTCATATATAGGACAATAATATAGAACAAATGACAATAGAAAACATTTTGATTCTGCATGTCCTATTTCCTAAAGAGATTTGCTGCTAAAGCTGCCTAAACTTTAATATCACTCACAGAGTAAAAACATACATCTTTTAAAGATAACATATTCAATTGCTTCATCAGACATATTCATCTACTATATGGATGTGAAATGTCATTTTCCATATGAGTTTTCCTCTTGGCAAAGAGCTATCTATAAATTTGCCAATGTAAATTTAACTTCAGGGTTCTAAGAAAATTAGTAATAACTAGGAAAATTCTAAACTGTTTAGGCTAACAAAGGTCTCCTATACCTAGATCTAATACAACATGAAGTAACAGTTGACTTTATATTTATGAGACAGACTGTAGACAAAGGGACCATTGCTTACCAATACCATAAAGCAAGCTATAGAAGCATTTGATTATAAACTTCAATGAGATGTTTAAAATATGAGTTGAGTGGAGGCAGAAGCATATATGAATCATCTGGTGTGGCTGATTTCCCCCACTCCATTATATTTAAGCAGCTTTACTGTGCCTTTGAGATGGGAAAATACCGGGAATGTATATAAATTCCAGACTTAGACTCATATCTCTCAAAATCTCTGGAACTGTTGACTCATTATCCAAGCCATTATCTTTCAGGCTTGTTTTCATGGAGGTTATTTTTAATACGTAACTGGTTTAACAATAGAAGATTTAAAGGCGGCATTATTAAAACATCTGACCAGCGTTGTACTGATCAGCTTTACAGCTTTCCACATTACTGGGGGGCTGTTGTCTGATCTGTGTGGGGAAGGTGACCAGCAGCAGTTGTGTATGGCACAGAGATTCCCATCACACTGCATGAGTCCAGCCCTGGGAATGTCTGCCCCTCCAAAAGTGCAAGAGAGTTTATTTTATACAAGGCAATGAAGAATGTGAAACAGAGAGTCAGCATCTGAAAGTCCTTCATTTACTAAAGCCTTATAAATACGGACACATAGCATTACTCTCAGTCCTCCTTCAAATGAGTTTAAAACATTTTTTGCAGACATGTATTTTTCCAATTAGTCTTCTTGAATGTTTTTATGTTAGCATTTAAATCATAAAAGAAACAGGAGATGTTGCATTTATTAAAATAACAGACTCAGACCAGAACAGCAAAAATTTTAAATTCCTTCACCCAAAGAGTATTAATACATACAACATTTTGAATGTTTTATAAAGACCAAATGGTTAGTATTAATGAATCTTTAAAAAATAACCAAACAGCTAAGGAATCTGTCTAGACTTTGTCTGATCCCCATCTCAAGTGTGCGCCTTGGCCTTGCTGAAAGTCAATTGTTCTTCCCTCCCATCCCTGGTGTCCATGAAAAGAAAACACAGGTGTGCTGCTCCAGGCAGGACCACCATGACCCAAGCATCATATGGATGGACAGGGAACCAGGAAGTAGGGGTAAGGGTGCAGCATAAGTTCTGGCAAGGTGCTGCAAAGACATGACTTGCCTTTTTTGCTAAGGGGGACCTTGCTTGGTTGGGGAGTTTATTTTTTTAGTGTAAAGACTTGTAGTTATTACATTCCCACAGAAATGTCTTTCTTCTTATGCTGAGCTGTTTCTCTACTTTCTTTAGCTACAACTTTCTTTAGTTGTGGACTGGTGGAAAGAGGCCATTCTAAAGAACTGGGTTTTATGCCTTTATGTAGTAATAGGAATGCAATAAACCAGATGAGAGCAAGCCCTCTATATCAGAGAGTGCATTCTTGGTTCCAGGTGAATAAGTTAAAAAAGGAGCTACACCAATTTTTCTTTCTTTCTGGGGATACTCTGGGAAATCAGTTCATAGCATACTCACCAGTTTTGACCCTGCAAGCAGTATGGACAACTGGAGGGTGTCAAAATCCAAGGAGTGTGTTGCCTTCCAGGGTAGGGGTATTTTGGGTGAAGGTCAGCATCTAGGTTCCCAATACAATTATAGCCCTCAAGATCCTTATGTACATTCAGCGAATTCAATGGGTCTCCATTGGAGATGAGAGCTATCTATCTCTTGAGGATCAGGGACTGGTAACATTCTAGGTCCAATTATAATTATGTTCTTTTACATCCCAGCCCACATTTTTTCCAAGGGATACAAATGAAATATGTGTCTTTATGCTCCCAGGTAGCTCTATCAGAAAAAGAGTTCTCGGATTTACTCAGGCAGGATAATTTTGACTACTCTGTCAAGAAAAGTGTTTTTGTCAGGTCAGCTCTGTATTTCTTTGTGAAGAATAAAAGGCTTGAGAAAAGACATACAAGAAAGAAATTGAGACATCTCTCTTTTGAAGTACAAAAGCAGTGTGTTTTGAAAGTCATGTTTGAGGCTGTTATTGTGGCTGCTTGTGTATCTCCACAAATGAAGCCAGAATGCGGTGGAGTCAGCATTAAAAACTGTCTTCAGAGCCCATTGTACTGAAGTGTTTCATTGTAGATGAAAATGAAAGGAATCTGCTGTACTTAAAGCAGCAACATGTAATTTCTTTTTTTAATTGCAGAATCAGATCACAAGTTTTTAAAACACTGCAATAAGTCAACTCAATTCGAAGGCAATGTGTTGCCATAAAAATTAAGCATGTTCACAGCTATGCAAATGCTATTTTAAAATTAAGAACCTGGGACCATTCTGCTGGCAAATAATGTTCTGTGTAGCAGGTAATGCTTTAATAGTTTGTTATCTGCCTCCTAGGTTTGACTGTAACACTGTTCAACACCACTTTGAAGTAACAATACAGGCGGTGAGCAAAGCCAGCATGTTAACTATTCAGGCATCTCTTTTGTTCAAATTCTGTACCTTGCAATTATATTTTTTTAATGAGCTTTTATCACAATTACTATGTTTTTCAAATGTGGAATTTTCTTCTATTTTTAAGTACCCTTTTTTTTCAACGTGTTTCTTCCATTATGATGAATTTCCCCCGTATATTTAGTTTTCTGCATTGATTGCTTTCCTTCTCCCTCCTTTCCTGCTGTGAAATATTTTTACATTCCTCTGCATTTCATTCCTTTGGATGGTTAGATTGCAACAACTGTAAACTCCAAGTGGTGCTTTCTGAGGGTATCCTCCCTACTGATGAGGTAGAAACCTGCAGTACTCTGGAGGGGCTGCTTTCTGTATGGTGCAGTATTAAATAAAGACATTTCCCCTTGAAGGATATAAGTTTACTTTGAAAGTGGGAACTGCAAAGTTAAGCAAGACTTCTCTTTTTTTGTGAAGGAGGGAAAAGTAAAGGCAAAGTGAGCCCACGGGTAGCATCCTGAGGGGAAAGCACACATAAAGCTGGCAGATCAAAACTTTCCCAGCCGAAGGAAGCCGCTGCTTTGGTAAAACATTAAGTGAGGGTGTCAGTGCACGAGACAGAGTTCCCTCAGAGCTGACCCAAAGTGGGAAACAAGTTCCCATGGGAACAGAGTTCCAACAAACCTCACCACCTCCTGCTGGGAAAGCAATCTGCGCATCTCTGGCCTTACCTTGAGTAGCATAAGCACAGAGGTGTATTCTGATTATTCCATTGGTTTCTGCACATTATTATTGCCTGGGAAGGAGAGGCATAAGCAAATAAATAATAGATGTTACCCTAGTGCACCCTGGCCTTAGATGAGCGATGGTGAGTCTGACTGCTGAATGCACAGCGGAGGAGGGGCTGTGACTGCCTCACTTTTACAGGCTCAATCACTATTAGCATGTTTCCCATACAAAAAGAAATGGCCTGGCCAAATTCTTTATTAGCTTACAGCACTTTGACATAAAGGTAGTTCCTTTGATGTCAGGAGAATTTTTATGATTTTGACCAAAATGAGAGTCAGTCCCTGGCTCTTGCAAATACAAAAATAGAATAATGATGC
>VYZT01058793.1:58732-89268 GCA_013400735.1 Pomatostomus ruficeps | reverse complement strand
AAACGCACCCGGATTTTCGTGCCCGCCTCCCCCGAGCCTCCGGTTCCTCAGCCCCAGCCGTCCTCGCCCACCACGGTGCTCCCACCCCGCTCCTTCCCACCCCTCCGGAGCGCCGGGCAAGGATGGGGAGCAGCGGCGCGGGCAGCATCCTCCACTCCGACAGCATCCTCCAGCACCTCTCCGCTCCATCCCCCCCTTCCCTCGCCAGCCAGGCAGGGGAGCTGCCTGCCGGTAATATTTTTTTTTTTTGGGGCGGGGGGGGGGGGGGGGCAGAAAAAGCGTTAAACAATGCGAAGAAAGGCTCCATGATGAATCGCAGGTAGCGGCGCCGGAGCAGCCCGGGGATGCTGCAATCCCGGCGGTCGGGAGCGGTTCCCGGCTCCGGATGCCTGTGGGTTTTATCAGCGTGGCCGCCGTAGTAATGACTTCGCTAATAATTCCCTCAAATCCCGCTCGTTGCCGTGGAGATGGGAGGCAGGAGAGGTTTTGCGGCCGGGGTAGGACCTGTCCGGGACAAGGAGCGGGCTCCGTGTGCTTCCCGATCCACCTGGGCCGGATCCTGCCTTGGATTCCGGCCGGGAAATTCGGGCTGAGGCTGCTCGGGTGCCCCGGGAGACGCGGGCAGGGCTCCAGGCCCGAGGCAGCGCGGCACGATTCCCCATCCCCGCGCTGCAAAAGCGCTTTCTCATCCCCCCGGCAGCAGCGGCCGAAGTTGCCGGACGCGCTTTGTGCTCGCCGGGGTTCGGGTTTCGGCCGCGCCGAGCCGGTGGTCGCCCGGGGTGGGGGGTTAATGTGGGAGGGTGTGATCGGTAACGACCCCGAAACACAGCCAGGCTCCGCTCACAAACCCTCCCGGCTCATCTGCTTCTCATTTCTTGCATGGATTTCTTGCCTTTGCTGATTTTTCCCGTTAAAAATGGTTTCCCAGCCTCGTGGCCTGGCTGTCCCTGCGAGGGGATGCCGAGCCCCCGGGGATGCTGCCCTGGGGACCAGCGGGGACGGATGGATGGAGGTGCCATGGCCGTTCCGTGCTCACCAACTGGTGGTTATGGGATGCGGGAGGGCTCCCAGGGCTTTTAGGGTGGCGGGAAGAACCATGTTTGTGGGATATCGTAGAGGGGTGGGCCAGGGATACTCCCACCCACGGGTGCCCTCAGTGTTCTGGGGTAAAAGCATTGCAGTTCTCATTTTTGAATGAAAAATGAATGGAAAATGAAAATACTGCACCCTGAGGTGTGTCTGTGCCCCCCAGGCTGGAGGGGACCGTGGCACCCTCCCGGGCTGGATTTCCACTGATTTATCCCATTTCACAAGGGTGGGGTGGTTTCCCCACTGATGTCGAGGAGGATTTTGTGAGTGGGGGCTAAACCAGGTCCCACAGGGACCCTCACCTGCCCCGGTAGGAGGGGTCACGGTGTCCCCTGTACCAGACAGGTGGGGGCCCAGGGATGGATGAGAGCTCCTGGGGATGGATCCCATTCCGAGGCTGATCCTGCAGGAGGGGTCACCCTGTGCTTGGATCCCAGCACCTGCTCCTGGTGTCGGACATAGGGATGATCCCGGGCCTGGAGAGCCCTGACGCTGCCGGAGCTCCTCACTGGGTGGTGGTTGGACAAGGGACCTCCAGGGTCACCTCTGTCACCTCCTGTGACAAGCTCAGGGTGTTTGGAGAGAAATTTCCATGGGTTGTGCCAGCCCCTGATTGTTGTGTCCTCCCAAATGGCTGTGAACCTTCCCGAGGGCTGGGAGACCTTCCCAGCTGTTGTGGAGCTTCCCAAGGGTTCACAGAACCACAGAATCACTCAGGCTGGAAAAGACCTCTAAGGTCACGGAGTCCAGGAGCTGTGGAACTTCCCAAGGGCTGTGGAGCTTCCCAAAAGCTGCGGGTCTTCACGAGGGCTGTGGAGCTTCCCAGTGGTTCTGGAGCTTCCCAAGGGTTCTGCACATTCCCAGGGTTCTGCAAATCCCAGGGCTCTGCACCTTCTTAGCGCCATGTGCCTCCCAAGGGATGTGCGTGGCTGGAAGAGGGGAGGGTGGCATGGAGGCACAGAGGGAACCCAAAGAAGGACCAAAGGGGATTTTTGGGGACTCCCCACCCCTGTACCACTGACCCCCATCTCTTCCAGCGCCCAGCACTGCCCGATGCTGACAGGCCCCCGAGGATTGCCGGATCCCCCTGAGGATTGCCGGATCCCCCCTTCCATCCCGGGCTGTCCCCACGCCATGACCTCGCGGAGCCGCTGCCCCTCTGCCGGGGGCTCCCCGGCGTCCCCCGCACGTCCCCGGAGCTGCCGCCCCACGCCATGAGCGGGTCCCTGTGCGTCCCCCACGCTGGGGAGCAGAGCTGAGGGATGGCCTCGCTGGACCTGCCGTACCGGTGTCCGCGCTGCGGGGAGCACAAGCGCTTCCGCAGCCTGTCCTCGCTGCGCGCGCACCTGGAGTACAACCACACCTATGAGACCCTCTACGTGCTCTCCAAGACCAACAGCATCTGCGATGCCGCCGTGTTCCCGCTGGCCGCCGACGGCGCCCTGCTGACCCCGGCCGCGCGCAGGGACTACTTCGAGAGCACCTCCTTCCAGGGCAAGGACCAGCGCTTCTCCTGCGACCTGGTCCCTGCCGACGAACTGGAGCCGGCGCCGTCCTCGTCGCCCACGCCCCGCTATGTGCACGAGATCGAGATCCCGCTGACCGAGATCTTCACGCGGGGCAAGGCCGTGGCGCCCGTGCCCGCCCCGCCAGCCACCATGGACACGGCCTACGAGGAGGGCCTGGCCCGCCTGAAGATCCGCGCCTTCGAGAAGCTGGAGGTGGACAAGCGGCTGGAGAAGCTGACGGAGGAGGTGGAGCAGAAGATCGCCTCGCAGGTGGGCCGGCTCCAGGTGGAGCTGGACCGCAAGAGCTCGGAGCTGGAGAAGGCCAAGCAGGAGAGCCTGCGGCTCAGCCGCGAGAAGCAGGAGCTGGAGGACCGGGCGTCGGAGCTGTCCCGCCAGGTGGACGTCAGCGTGGAGATGCTGGCGTCCCTCAAGCAGGACCTGGTGCAGAAGGAGCAGGAGCTCACCCGGAAGCAGCAGTGAGTCCTCTGTCCCTGTCCCAGCCACGGCGTGGGGGGAACGGGTGCCTGGAGTGAGTCCTGGAGAAGCCATGGGTGCCCCATGCTCCCAGCCCCATGTTGGATGGGGCTTGGAGCACCCTGGGACAGTGGGAGGTGTCCCTGCCCATGGCAGGGGTGGCACTGGATGGGCTTTAAGATCCCTTCCAATCCAGGCCATTCCATAAATCCAGCAGAACCCAACACCACCCCAAACCCCAGAGCCGGTGCTCAGGCACAGCTCTTGGGGGTGCCCGCCAGCATCACCCTCAGCAGGGCCTGCGCCTTCTCCCCCCACTCAGTGCCCACGCAGACCTGGGCCCCTCCACGGCCGGGTCATCACAAGTCAGACCCTGTCCCAGAGTCACCAGTGTTCCAGGACACAGCCAGGCTGGGCACCACCGAGTCACAGACTGGTTTGGGTTGGGAGAACCTTAAATCCCACCTCATTCCCACCCCCTGCTGTGGCCAGGCCAAATTCCAGGTTTATCTCCCAGAAGGAGGGGGAGAAGCCCCAGCAGTGCCCCCTCCATTTGCTGTTGGGACTGTGGCACTGCCATCCTCATCTCCATCCTCATTTCCATCCCGGATTCCCCGCTCAGCACCCCCTGCCCACCCCCTGCCACCCTGAGTTTCCCTCCAGGCCAGCCCTGGGTCACTCTGCCCGTTGGGGTTGTCCAGGCACACCAGACCTCACTCCTCAGGAGTTTTAGCAAACCTGGGGGGCTCAGCAAGGGGAAGTGGCTCAGTGGGGGACAGTCATGGTTGTGCTGGGCTGGGAGCGCTGCTGGGATTCCTCAAGGAATTCTCTTGATTCCCATCATCCTCTGCGCGTTTGTGAATGACTTTGACTCCAAAATAATGACCTGGCTCAGAAACAGGGGGAATCAGGGTGGGGGATGGTCCTGGGGCGAGGAGCGGGGTGACCCTGGGGTGGATAAGGACAACACCTCCAGGTCTGGGGGACTTTGGGGACAGGCAGTGAGGGTTTGGGGGCTGCCTCATGGGTGCTCTGCAGGGGCATCCTGGTGATATATGGTGATGGAATGAGGGACTCCAGCGTGGATGAGCCTGGGGCAGGGCCTGGAGACAGCTGGACAGGGTAAATAATGGGTCAAATGTCTCTTGGTGGAGCCTGTACAATGTGACCACCTAAAAACCTGGGTTTATGCCCCAAAACTGCCTCCTGGACCTCGCATTCCCCAGAGAAACCCTCCTGCCCCTCGGCTGTCCCCATCAGTCCCCAGACTCCTCCCCCCGAGGGACAAGATCCCTGGTGAGGTGCAGGGAGAGCAGGGGAAGCGCTGGTGGTGAGAGGAGGATTTCTCCTGGATGTGGGAAGTCATCAGAAATTATTTTAATTAGCAAAGGCTTCCCTGAAAACACTGTGGGGACACTGCCCAGCCCTGCCAGCTCTGAGACACCTCGAAGCCGTTGTCCTGCTGGGAGACCTTTGTTCCCTGGGCTCCGTTTGCTTTTCCAGGGGTGTTTTTCCACCCAGTCCATGGGAATGAGAGCGACGGGGGCGATAACCATCAGCATCACCTTACAGCTGCTGTGGCTCCACATTTGCCTTCCAAATCCCCTGGGGCCCCTTCCAGGAGCCTTCCCAGAGCATCCCCGGAGCTCCCAGGCTCAGCCTGCAAGGGGCGGGTTGGGGAGAAATTAACCGGTGATTAATTGGTGATTAATTGGTAATTGATGGTGGGAATTATGTCACTGAGGGCTGCCCCCTCCTTTTCGTTTGTGCTCCTGAGCAGATCCTTGTGTCCAGGTGTCCAGGGTCAGGGGTCTGAGGTCAGGCGTGTGTGGTTGGGTTTCTGTGGTCAGGTTTGTGTGCCCAGGTGTGCCCAAAGCCGTGTTTGTGCACCCTCAGGGGTTCCTGGATGCTGAGGGGAGGTGTGAGCAGCTCTGTGTGTGTGTTTGCACCACCAGCCGTGCAGGTGTGAGCAGCTGTACCTGTGCCTGGGCTGTGCACACCTGGATGCTCATGGAATCGTGGATTGGCTGGGAAGGAACCTCAAATCCCATCTTGTTCCACCCCTGCCATGGCAGGGACACCTCCCACTGGCCCAGGCTGCTCCAAGCCCTGTCCAGCCTGGCCTGGGACATTCCCAAGGATCCGGGGGCAGCCACAGCTGCTCTGGGAATCTGTGCCAGGGCCTCACACGCTCCCAATGCCGCCTGTCCGTGTGTCCCTGTCCGTGTGTCCAGCTGTGTTTCCGGCTGTGTGCTGGATTTGCGTTTTCCTGGGGCTGTGTGGGGCACTCAGGTGTGCAGCACAGGGGTCTCTGTGTGTGTGGCGTTTGTTCCTGGGTGCCCAGCTGGGTGTTCAAGGGACACGTCCCTTTGCAGGGTGTGGTGGCCGTGTGTAGTTTGGGACGTGTGGTGTGTCCTTGCCTGTGTCCCTGCCAGTGTCCGTGTGTGTCCGCAGGTGCTTCCCTGGGTTCTCGGGAAGCGGGTGAGGCCCGCGGGTGTTTGTGCTGGGTTGGGGTCAGCGTGGGCCACTGAGCCGCTGTCACCCTGCAGCCCAGGGCTGGCCACCTTCTGGGGGAATCAGCCCTTCCGCAGGCTCAGAGCTCCCGAGCACCTGCTAATTAGCATGTTAATGAGGCAGCCAGGGCTCTGCAACCAGGGCTGAACAGGGCTTGGGGCTGAGCAGGGTTTGGGGGTGCCAGGCTGCCCTTAAGGGCTTTCCTCAGCCTGTCCTGAGGGAGCCAGGATGTCACAGCCATCCTCCTCCTCTTTCCTTTGCCCCACCGTGCTCCAGAGCCTGATTCCAGTCCTGGGAGCCACGGATGAGGTGCAGGGGGTGTCACCTCACCCCTAAAACATGGTGACAACACCCCCGGGCAACCTCTGTGCCCCCTGTGTGGGTGGGCACTGACCAGGATCGGGCTGAGGATGGAACAATCCGGGTGTGCCGTGTGTGTCCCTGACCCCCGGCCCAGCCGGGACACGGGGATGGAGGCGCTGGGTGGGGATGGGTGGGGACACACCGGGGGTCACCCTCTGTCCCCCCAGGGAGGTGCTGCAGATCGATCAGTTCCTGAAGGAGACGGCGGCGCGCGAGGCCAACGCCAAGGTGCGGCTGCAGCACTTCATCGAGGAGCTGCTGGACCGCGCCGACCGCGCCGAGAAGCAGCTCCAGATCATCAGCAGCAGCTGCGGCACCACCCCCAACGGGAGCCTGGGCCGCTGCGGCACCCCGGCCACCAAGGCCATCGCCCGAGCGGTACCTCTGCGGGCACAGGCACGGGCACCGCCTCGGGAGCGCGCCCGCGGCGTCGGGAATGCGTCCGGGGCTTTGGGAATTCACCAGGGGCTTTGGGAATGCGCCCGCGGCGTCGGGAATGCGTCCGCGGCGTCGGGAATTCACCAGGGGCTTTGGGAATTCACCCGGGGCTTTGGGAATGAGCCCGCGGCGTCGGGAATGCGTCCGGGGCTTTGGGAATTCACCAGGGGCTTTGGGAATGCGCCCGCGGCGTCGGGAATTCACCCGCAGGGTCGGGAATTCAGCCGGGGCTTTGGGAATGCGCCCTCGGTGCCGGGAATGCGCCCCCGGGTCTCCTCTGCCGGGGTCTGAGCGGGGCGGCGCAGGGACCCCATCCCCTTCCCACGGGACACGGATGATCCCGTGTGGGGGATCCCGAGTTCCCTCTCGGCGGGTCGGTGTTTCCGAGGCGCTGGGCGATGCTGGCGGTGCTGTCTGCGTCCCGCGGGGCGAGGGTGACCCCCCAAACGCGGCTGGCACCCGTGGGGTTATCGGGGTCCCTCCCTCGGCCGCTCCGCGCACCCGCCGGGTTGTGCCACTTGCGCTCCTCTTGTCCCCTGTCCCTGCAGAGAGAGCGACACCCGGGGCCGGGGGTGGCCGTGCACGGTCCCTACGGAGTGTCCAACCAGCGCTCCTCCTCCAGCACCGGGTGAGTGCCCGTCCCCGCCGCCTCGCTGGGATTTATCGGGACGATGGGAAGGGGATGCAAGCCCCGGCGAGCCCTGAGCTGGGACATCGCTGTCCCCAGGGCCTCGAGCCGGGCCAAGGCGGTGTCGCAGAGCTCGGGCTGCTACGACAGCGACAGCGCGGAGCCGTGTCCCACGGACGACACGGCCGACGGCCACCCGTACGCGGCCCGGGACGGCGCGCGGGGCTCGGGGCTGCGCCGCCAGGCCATCCAGAACTGGCACCGCCGGCCCTACCGCAACAGCACCGAGGGCGAGGAGGGCGACGTGTCCGACGTGGGCTCCCGCACCACCGAGTCGGAGGCCGAGGGCTGGGAGCCGGATGCGCCGGGATCCGCCGCGTCCCGCCCGCCCGGCAGCTGCCGGCTCACGGGTGAGAGCGCAGCGGGTCCCGCTCGGGGTGGGACGTGAAGGGTGACGAGGTTGGAAGTTGGGGACAGGGATGGAGCCTCCCTCACCCGCTGCTCTCCCCTCCCGCCAGTGGCCACCGATGCCGGCTGTCCCGTGGCCAGGCCCGAGGGGGCGGTGGCCAAAGTGTGCCGGCTGGAGCGGGGCAGCCCCGGCCACTCCAGCGAGGTCATCAGCCCCGAGATCCTCAAGATGCGGGCGGCTCTCTTCTGCATCTTCACCTACCTGGACACCAGGACGCTGCTGCGCGCGGCCGAGGTGTGCAAGGACTGGAAGTTCGTGGCGCGGCACCCGGCCGTGTGGACGCGGGTGCTGCTGGAGAACGCCCGCGTGTCCTCCAAGGTACTGGGCAGGGGGTGGCACTGCCGGGGGCGAGGCCTTTCCTGCAGAAGGGTGAAGGTCTGTGGGCATCTCGGTCGTGGGAAGCACGGTGGGCGCTTGCCGTGGTGCTGGAGGTGTTGTGGGTTCACAGGAGGGCAGGAGCTCACACCTTCACCGGTGTTAGTGTGCTTTGGTGGTCACAGCCATGGTTTGATGGTCACAGCCATGGTTTTGGTGGTCACAGCTGTGGTTTGGTGGTCACAGCCGTGCTTTTGTGGTCACAGCCACGGTTTGGTTGTCACAGCCATGGTTTTGTGGTCACACTCATGAATTTGTGGTCACAACCACGGTTTTGTGGTCACAGCTGTGGTTTGGTGGTCACAGCTGCGGTTTTGTGGTGACAGCCACGGTTTGGTGGTCACAGCTGTGGTTTGGTGATCACAGCCGTGGTTTTGTGGTCACACCCATGAACTTGTGGTCACAGCTGTGGTTTGGTGGTCACAGCCGTGGTTTGGTGGTCACACCCATGAATTTGTGGTGCACACACTTGCATGACACCACGCGTGCATCTTCACATGTTTCTGTCACGCATGTGCCCAGCCAGGGGTGGGCAGTGAGGGACACGTTGGGGTGTCCCTGTCAGTGACAGCTGCCCCTGTGCCCCAGTTCCTGGCCATGCTGTCCCAGTGGTGCACCCAGATGCATTCCCTCACCCTCCAAAACCTGAAGCCGCGCCAGCGGGGCAAGAAGGAGAGCAAGGAGGATTACATGAAGAGCACACGGTGAGTCCCCTGTCCCCGTGTTCCCTGTCCCCATGTCCCCGTGTCCCTCCTCCCACAGCCAGAGCTGCTGCTGCCACTGCACGAGCCCCAATATCCCTCTCCATCTGGACTCCAAAGCACACCACTCCGGCTGTGGGGTTTGGGTGTCCCGGAGGCCCGTGGGAAGTGTCACCCTCCTGGAGAGGTCTGGGGACAGTGACCTTGCGGTCCTGTCCCTGATGCTGTCCCCGTCCCGGCAGCGGCTGCCTGGAGGCGGGGCTGGAGTCGCTGCTGAAGGCCACGGGCAGCAACCTGCTGATCCTGCGCATCTCGCACTGCCCCAACGTGCTGACCGACCGCTCGCTCTGGCTGGCCAGCTGCTACTGCCGGGCCCTGCAGGCCGTCACCTACCGGTAAGGACGGCCACCAGCACCTGCCACAGCGCTGGGACATGGCTGGGAACGCCCGCGGGGCGCGCTGGGCTCACCCCGTCCCCTGGCACAGCACTGCAGACAGCCCCCACAGCCTTGGGGTCCATCCCACCTGGTCCCCGTCCAGCCAGGACAGAGAATCCCCCAGTGGGGAGCGCACATCCAGCCACTCCCCCATGCAGACCCCGGGAGCTCAGAGCCGGCTTGGACCCACCTCAGGAGACAGGAGACAGCCCAGAGCTGCCGGCTGTAACTCCAGGGCAGCTCCATGGGCTCATCCAAGGGCTGCAGAGCCAGCCCCAGTGCTCCTGGCGTGTCCTGAGCTGTGCCCGTGACTCAGCTCTGATCCACCTGCTGCTCTGGCACCCAGCTCCAGCCGAGATGTGAGAACACTCGAGATAACACCCGGCCTTATTTTTAGGCTTGCCTGAAGTTCTGAAGTGGGGCATTTAGAGTTGGGAAGCGCAGCCTCGCTCCCTGGAAGGCTCCTGGTGTGGTGGGACAGTCAGGGGACTCTGTTTGGGCTGGTGGCACCAGGATGGCGCTCTCCAACACCTCTCCTTGGTGCTGGGCTCCGCCCCAGCTCACGGGAGCTCCCTGGGGGATGCAGACCCAGCCCCAGGGTGAGACCGCTGCTGGTGGGGCCACCACGTGTCCCCTGTGTTGTTCCAGGAGCTCCACAGACCCCGTGGGCCACGAAGTCATCTGGGCGCTGGGAGCTGGCTGCAGGGACATCATCTCCCTCCAGGTCGCACCCTTGCATCCCTGGTAAGGGATCACGGAATGGGATGGGTGGGAAGGGCCCTGAATGCCCACCCAGTGCCACCCCTGCCATGGCAGGGACACCTCCCACTGTCCCAGGCTGCTCCAAGCCCTGTCCAGCCTGGCCTGGGACATTCCCAGGGATCCAAGGCAGCCACAGCTGCTCCGGACAAGGTTTGGGGCACTCAGAGCTGCCTTGTCCCTGTGGCAGCACAGCCCTGGGGTGCTCGGGTGGGGACACCCCGCAGGGTGACCCTGGTGGGGTGGCAGATCTCCCAGTCTCACACCCCTGCCAGGAGTGCCCGTGGGGGTGTGTGGGGGGCTGAGCAGCCGTGCCACCCGCAGCTCTTGTCCCTCCTGTCCCCAGCCAGCAGCCGACGCGCTTCAGCAACCGCTGCCTGCAGATGATCGGGCGCTGCTGGCCCCACCTGCGGGCGCTGGGCGTCGGAGGCGCCGGGTGCGGCGTGCAGGGCCTGGCCTCCTTAGGTAGGCAGCGCTCGGAATGTGGGATCGCAGACTGGGTGACCGGGCTTGGGGGAGACCACTGGGAGCGCCGAGTCCAACCTGTCCCCAGTCTCCACCTTGTCCCCAGCCCGGGGCACTGAGTGCCACCTCCAGGCCTTCCCTGGATACCTCCAGGGGTGGGGACTCCAAACCTCCCTGGGCAGCTCTGATGGGGCAAGGATATCTGATGGGACATCTCCTTGCTGCAGCAGGGAGATGCTCCACGGGGATCTCCCTGGAAAAGCCCCCTCAAGGCCCAGGGGTGCTCCCTGCCCCTCCTGGTGCCACCCATTTGTCCCCCACCCCCTTTCCATCGCTGTCCTGGTCCCTGCCCCGTGGGACGCTGACAGGGCTGCTCTGTCCCGCAGCCCGGAACTGCATGAGGCTGCAGGTGCTGGAGCTGGACCACGTGGCAGAGATCAACCAGGAGGTGGCTGCCGAGATGTGCCGGGAGGGGCTGAAGGGGCTGGAGATGCTGGTGCTGACGTCCACCCCAGTGACCCCCAAAGCCCTACTGCACTTCAACAGTGAGTGACGATGCCAGGGCCACCGGCCATTGTCACCCAGGTCCACGGGCCTTCCCACGGGAGCTGTGACACGGAGGGTGCTGGTTGCTCTGGTGGAAGGTGTCAGAGGGGATCCAACATTCCAGGATGGGCCAAGGAGAGCAGATCCTGCCTGGGGCCACAGGGAGGGTGGAGACATTCCCTCCATGGTCCCCCAGTGTGATCCAGGCCTCAGGGGCTGTGACACACCTGAGGTTCGTGACACACCTGAGGTTCGTGACACACCTGAGGTCTGTCACAAACCTCAGTCTGGTGTTTGGTGAAGTCATTCGCCAGGGCAGGAGGTTCACAGCCTCAGGAGGGTCTGTCCTGGTGGTCACAGCTCCGGTGACCATAGCTGGACTCACTGGGAGCTCTGGATGGCAGAGTCAGGGATTCCCAAGCGAGCGGGAGGACCCTGATTTGGGACTGGGCACCCAGGGGCCATCTCACAGCCCATGGTCCTCCCTGCAGAGGCCTTGGCCAGGTCTCCTCCACCTTCAGGGTGAGGATTCCCCACCCACAGAAGGCCTTGAGGAGCACAGGGTGGGGTTTGGGGTCCCTGCTGGCCTTGGGGATACTGCCTGTGCCCATGTGCGGAGCTCCAGGTGGGGTTTGGGGTCCCTGCTGGCCATGGGGACGCTGCCTGTGCCCCAGTGCGGAGCTCCAGGTGGGGTTTGGGGTCCCTGCTGGCCATGGGGACGCTGCCTGTGCCCCAGTGCGGAGCTCCAGGTGGGGTTTGGGGTCCCTGCTGGCCATGGGGACGCTGCCTGTGCCCATGTGCGGAGCTCCAGGCGGTGCCTGTGCCCCCAGGTGTGTGCCGGAACCTCAAGTCCATCGTGGTGCAGGTGGGCATCGTGGATTACTTCAAGGAGCCCCATAGTCCCGAGGCCAAGAAGATGTTTGAGGAAATGGTGAACAAACTGCAGGTGAAGGATCCCAGCCCCAGCTAACAGGAGTGTCCCCATCCCGTGACAGGGACTGGAAATGTTCCCCCTCTCCCTCCCTCACCCCGTGTCCTTCCCGAGGCAGGGATTTGAGGTGTTCCCCCTCTCCCTCCCTCACCCCATGTCCTTCCCGAGGCAGGGATTTGAGGTGTTCCCCCTCTCCCTCCCTCACCCCATGTCCTTCCCGAGGCAGGGATTTGAGGTGTTCCCCCTCTCCCGCTGTCCCCACGGAGCAGTGGCATCGCTGAGTCCCTCCCCAACCCCGCTCTCTGCTCCTCTTCCAGGCCCTGAGGAAAAGACCTGGCTTCTCCAAGATTTTACACATCAAGGTGGAAGGAGGCTGTTAGCCCGTCAGGGAACCCAAAGCACATTCCCTGCTCTGCCCGGCGGAGCCCGAGGCCCTGTGACCCCAAACCCGGTGTGGGTGGCTCCTCCACGGCCGGGGCCGGAGCAGGGATACCCCAGCTCGTGCACAAGGAACCCCAAACTCTCGCAGGCCTCGGGACCGGCGGCCGGGGCCATCCCGGGGCCGCTCATGGGCGAGAAGGTGCTACTTACGGACATTTTTTGGCTGCCCCAAGCGCCAGGGCCGCGCTCTTTCCCAGGAGGGAAGATGGCTGGGAACCCCTGCGGCTGCTCCTCGCCGAGGATCCATGTTTGGGGAGCGGCTTTTCCGTGGAACTCTGTTTCGGGGGATCTCTGAGCAGCTGAGGATGGCTCGGCCCGTTCCAGGGGCACATCCCATGGGCTCGGCCTCTCCGTGGGGTGACGGAGCTGGGGTGGGAAGGGGCTATTCCTCCCGAGGAAACCCTGCCCAGCATTCCCGCAGGAATTCCGCTCGTTTTCATTTCGATTTGAACAGAGGGGCACCCAGGCCTGGGGAATCACCCCGGGAACCAGCAGCCACCACAGCACAACCGAGAGCAGAGCTGCGCCGTGGGGCTTCGGGAGCCACGGGACACCGGGAGAGGCTCTTCCAGAGGCCTCCAGCCTCACCTGCTCTCCACGCAAACCCTCCCGCCAAGGCAATAATCCATCTCCAACATCCTCGGCCACCAGGAAACACGGGTCACGCTCCTGTCCCCACCACTCCAGCCGGGCTCCGTGCGGGGTCACTTGTCCCATGTGGAGAGAGAGACTGGCCCGGGACACCCACGTTTGCCACCATTGCCTTCCTGAGCAGCCTGGAGGAGAAACCCTGGCCAGATTATCCTGAAATCATCCTGGGGAAAGCACCGACCAACAGCCCTGGCTGACCCTGAAATCATCCTGGGGAAAGCACCGACCAACAGCCCTGGCTGACCCTTACCTATGGCCACCATTTTCTAATTCTGAGTTTTCTCCTGAGTGTCTTCTGCCTGTGAGGTCGTCACCATCCCCAAAATATCCTTTTTCCATAGGAAAAGGCTTTGGAAAGGCATCCAGCAGGGTCAGGCATCTCCACCCTGGGGAGAAGGTACCAGGAGGTGTCCCTGGAGCTGGGGACACCCATCAGAGCACTGCCAGCAGCGGGGACACCGCGGCCTTACCCACAGCCCCGGCCCCGTGTCCCTGGGCCCAATGGGCTGAGCGGACAGGAACCGACTGGGAAACGTGGATTTGGGGCTTTTCCCTCTTCTCTGGACCAGCACTGGAGGTTTTGGTGCCTGGTGGTGCCTGGTGGCCATGAGGAGACCCCTCCCAGGGCACGTCCTGTCCCCAGCCCACATGGAGCAAGGGGCTCACGAGGAGCGACCCAGGGAGGGACCAGGCTGCAGATCCAGCACCGCATTCCTCACCCATGGGGCTCAGGAGGAGCGTCCCAGGGAGGCTGCTGATCCAGCACCGCATTCCTCACCCACAGCATGAGAGCCGCTGACCTCAGCTGGGGCTGCCCCACAGCCCCCGGGCATCCCCAGAGGAAGGAAAACCCATTCCAGATGGCTGAGGCTGGTGGGGCTCTGGAGGCAGCTCCTGCGTCTGCAGCCCCACCTCAGGAGACCCCCACCGCCCTTCTCCCCATCTGCTCTGGGACAGGGTGAGGGTTTCGTGGCCATAGCCCCGTGGGCAGCACCTCTGCTCCCCTCCCGGTGCAGCGTTCCAGGAGAAGGCTGTTCCCAGGATGCACAAAGCGCGGGAGCCCCGAAAACGCCTGCGAGAAACTCCTGCACCCCACGGCGTCCCCGAGCCCAGCTCCCTGCTCTGCCCACCGCGGGTTTACCTCCACCCCGGGGAGCTGGGACACTCCCAATCCAGGGGCAGGAGCAGCAAGGGATGCCCCAACCAGCAAAAAACCCCCCAGCAAAGCCACAACCCCCGGGGACCCTCCGGCCCCATCCAGGAGCGTGGCCCAGCGGAGATGTCACCACCCCAGCGCAGCGACTTGTGAAATGCCCTTAAAAAAAACAAACAAACAAAAAAAAAACAAAAACAAAGTTAAGTATTTATTTCTATAAAGAGAAGAAGGAAAAAAAAAAAGATTTTAAAGGAAAATTATATACTCAGCATGTTTATACACTCTATGCTTAAAGACTCTCGTGGCCCAAGGCTGGAGGGGGCTGCTCCGGGTTTGCCGTGCCTGGATCCTCTCCCGGCTCCTGGGGCTGAGGATGCGGGGATGGAAAGAGGGGAGAGGTTGAGGACTCTCGGAGACCCCTTGTGTGCCACGGTGGCCGTGCGTGGTGGCGGCGTTGGAGCGTGGGTGGCTCTGGGACATCCCCGTCCCTCTGCTGCCACCAGGGCTTTGGCGTCCCGGCAGGAGCCTCGCCTGGATTCGGTGCTTTGGTGCAGCCCCAAAACCAGATCACACCATCCCCTTGGGGCATGCCCGAAAAATCCAGCTCAGCAAAGCCCCTTTTTTACAAAAACCCTCTGACGACACAAGGCCTTGAGCGGGTTCAGGGATTGGAAGACGAAGTGGGGATTTCTCCTGGTGTGCTTGGGCTTGAATGGATCCCTTCCTCCTCTTCCTCCTCCTCCTCCTCCTCCTCAGCTGGCACAGCGACAGGAGTGGTGGCAATGAGGGCCCTCCTGGTGGCTCCTAATTGCCCAGCTTGTTAACGAACTCATTAAGGGCTCGGGAATGTCAGACGGATCCTGCCCCTGCTGCTTTCCCTCCCGTCCCCGTGGGATGCTCCAGCCACGCTGCCCACGGCCGGGGATTCACCGCCTCGGGCACGGAGCTTCCACCCCACGTCCTCTGGGAGCAACGGAATTGCACAGAAACACCGAATTTCCCGGGAAAGCCTTGAGCTTCCACCCCATTCCCTCTGGGAGCGATGGAATCGCACAGAAACACCGAATTTCCCGGGAAAGCCGTGAAATCCCGCAGCGTGTCCAGCGCAGGCCCATGTGGGAAGTGCCAGAGGGGCTCTGCGATGACAATCCCCAGTGAAACCCATGGATCCGGGGCGAGAGTTGGGGTCACCGTGGTGGCCAGAGCTGGCAGAGGTTGGATGGTCGGTGGTTCCGAGCCTGGCTCCTGCACCAGGACCCATTTTGTGGAGATTTATTCCTTTCCTAACGAGTTTTCCCAAAGTTTCCCCACGGCCAATATTCCCAGCATTCCCCTTTGCCTGAGTTCGGGTGCTGGTCAGGGATTTCAAGAGGAACAACATCACCAAAGCCAGCTCAGGGGCCGAATCCATCCCAAATCCCTGTTTTTGTGTCTCCCTCGTGTTGGATTCCAGTTGTTATCCGAGCCCCCAGGAGCCAGGAACGCTCTGGGGAGCAGCTGCCTCCTCCTGCCTTATCCCTCCGGCTGGGGGTCAGGGTGTCAGGGACTGAGGGAAATGGGAACCCCCAGGCTGTGGGGTTTTAAATCCAGCGAGGATTTCAAACCTCTTTGTCCCACTTCTCGATGTGTGTCCTGGTCCCTGCTGCCAGCACGGGCACAGCCTTGGCAGGGGCTTCTTTGGATCCTCCGAAAGAGCCTGGATTTAGGGAAAACAGAAAAAAAACCCCAGGAGAAGCGTTGGTGAAGGCCCCTAAAGCGGTTAACAAATGTTTTCCTTCAGCTTTTGGGGGATGCCCCACCCCAGGAGCTGGAGCATCGCTTCAGCCTCATTTTGGGGTGAGAAACAGCAGGTTGGGGTGGAGCAAAAGCATTTGGGAATTGGTGCCAAATGAGAAAATGCTTTAAAAGGAAAAAAAAAAATTCCCAGGGAGCAGGGAGATTTTGGGAAGCAGAGATGGTTTGTTGTGAATGAAGCATTTAGGGTGTTGTGAGGTGGTGATGGACCTTCCCCAAAATAATCCCCGGGGAGGGTGGGAGAGCAGCGAGGCAAAGCTGCTGCAGCAGCGAGGAGGGAAAACTGCCCAAAAGCAAGAAAAAAAAATGGGATTTTCTACTGCAGCCTCGGGATTGAGCCCCGCGCAGGGGAACGAGGCAGGTTGGGGCCGGGGACAAGTGGGTGCAATGGTGCGGGGCAGTTTTTGGGCAGCAGAGGGGCGATGCACAGTTGCTTCGAGATAATCAGAGGAGATAATCAGTGCAGAGAATAGAGATTTATAAACCCAGGCGCTGGGATCGTTCCCCAAAGCCCTGGAGGGCGGCGCTGGCTCCGGCAGCGGAGCCCGAGGGGCCCTGTACAGCGACCTCCCCTCCCCAAAGGTTCCCGTGGCCCCCCCACGTTATTTTTTTAACTCTATATAAATTTAGGTCTATTTTAGTCTTTCCGCAGCGATGTGCCAGTGTCTGGAGAACCAAACATCCCCTTCCCTCTCCCCGTCCCGTGGTCCCTTGATGCTAAACCGGGCCCTTGGTGCGAGAGCTGCCGGAGAGGAGTTCCCGGGAGGGCAGCGCTGGGCTGGGGGTGCAGCCGGACGCGGGAGGGGACGGGGGGCTCCCAGGGGTTGGTGGCAGCAGCTCCAGCTCCGGCCGGGAGCCCGAGGTTTAGCACTTTGGTTGGAACTCTCACCTGTAGCCGCACTTTGATGTTGTTGCTTTGAAACTTTGGCAAGTGTAAACAATGTGTGTTTCGAGAATTACAGAGAAACCACCCCCAGCCAAGCGTGTAAAGAGCTATTTTATGATTCAGTGTTGAATAAAGACTCTGGAGATCGAGCTGGGCTCTCACTCTCACACTGGACACACACCAGTGAGACCAGTCGGTGTTTGGGGCTTACTGGGAGCATCCTCCTGACCCCTCTGCGGGTCTGGGATCACAGGGCGCTGGGACAAAGTGGGACACAGGGACAGCACTGAGGGTGGGCAGGCCCTGGCACAGGGTGCCCAGAGAAGCTGTGGCTGCCCCTGGATCCCTGGAAGTGTCCAAGGCCAGGCTGGACATTGGAAGCTGTCCCTGAATAACCTTTATGGTCCCTGCCAACCCAAACCATCCCAAGATTCTATCGCTTTTCTTTCCCTGTCCTCCTTTAACACTTGTATCCTACCAGGTCCAAGTCTCCCCATGTTCTCCCAGCAGGATTTTCCTGCCAGAGTCCCCCCCCAAAGGCCTGGATCCATCCCTGCAGCCCCCTGGAGCTGTCACACAGCCACTGCCCTGAGCCTCCTTCCGTGAAGCAAAATGAAAGATGAAAATGCCCCATTGAGCAAAAGCCAATTGAAATGTCACTGAGCACACACAGTGGTGCTCCACGCCAGAAGCACTCCTGGGGGTGTGCCTGGACTCTGTCCTGTTCTCCAGCACAGCACCTGCTTTGAAATGGGGCAAAAACCAGCCTGAAAGTTCATTTTTTAACTCCAACCCTGAGCTCCCACCATGAGGAACAGAGGAAAGCCCCATGTGCCACTGAGACCAACTCGTTTTATTGTGTTGGAGCCTGGGCTCAAACTGCCCAGTGGGAAGAAAACAAAAACCAAACCAGTATAAATAGGCCCAAAGGCCACCCCCCTGCAGGGCTCCAGCCCGGGAGCAGAAGGCGATCCCGAGCGGAATGCCCAGGCCAGCCAGAGGAGCGGGGCCGGGCAGGGACGCCGGCCAGGGCAGCTCCCAGGGCCCAGAGCTGCCTCTGATGAAACCCAGCCCAGGGCCGCTGCCAGCCCTCGGAACGGCCATTAATTAACGCAGGAATTAATCACGGATCCGCGCTCGGCCCTGCTGGCGGTGCCTCAGTGGTTGTGGGGCCGGGCCCGGCCGCGGCCGCGGGCACCGGGAGCGGCGTCCACGGTGGAGCGGGGGTTGCGGATGGTCTCGTCCACCGACACGATGAGGCAGGCGGCCTCCGAGGCGGCCGTCAGCGCGTTGATCCGCACCACCGCCGGCTCCCACACGCATGCCGAGAAGTTGTCAGCGATGTCCTCGTTGTTCACGTCCACGCCGTACCACATCCCGCCCTGAAGGACAGAGGGACAGGGGTCAGTGACACATCCCACCCTGGGGGACAGAGGGGACAGAGGGACAGGGATCAGTGCCACATCCCACCCTGAGGGACAGAGGGACAGGGGTCAGTGACATATCCCACCCTGGGGGACAGAGGGGACAGAGGGACAGGGATCAGTGCCACATCCCACCCTGAGGGACAGAGGGACAGGGGTCAGTGACACATCCCACCCTGAGGGACAGAGGGACAGGGGTCAGTGACACATCCCGCCCTGGGGGACAGGGGTCAGTGACACATCTTGCCCTGAGGGGCAGAGGGACAGGGGTCAGTGACACATCCCGCCCTGAGGGACAGGGATCAGTGCCACGTCTCGCCCTGAGGGACAAAGGGGATGGGGTCAGTGACACATCCCGCCCTGAGGGGCAGAAGGACACAGACCAGTGCCACATCTTGTCCTGAGGGATCCATTGTGGGGCTGGGCAGGACTTGGGGAAATACTGGCAGGGAAGGACAGGCAGAGGCACAGGGAGAGGCTGGACCCTCCCTCACGTTCTGCTGTGAAGGAAGTGTTTGAGGAAAACACAAAAAACCCCAAACTGAGAAGTATTTTCTTTCAGCCACCAGTGCCTCACGAAGAGGAGGCTCCTTCAGTTTAGGATCAGAGTCCCTGAGGCTGGAAAAGCCCTCCCAGACCATCGAGTCCCAGCTGTGCCCAGTCCCCACCTTGTCCCCAGCCCAGAGCACTGAGTGCCATCTCCAGGCCTTCCCTGGACACCTCCAGGGGTGGGGACTCCAAACCTCCCTGGGCAGCCCTTCCATGGAACTGCAGAAGCCTCACAGGACCGACTCCCCCTCTGCTGCTGCCTCTCTCCCTGGGGTTTGCACCCTCATTTTGGGGCATTCCCCCAAACCCCACCATCAGCAGTGGGATGGGAATGACAGAATCCAAGGGGCAGCCTCCACCCACTGGGATTGGGATCTGCACAGACTCAGCGCTTGGGGCCCTGAGCCTGCAGCTCCTGTGAGAAACACTGGGACTGGGATCTGCACAGGATCAGCACTCGGGCAGGACCCTGAGCCTGCAGCTCCTGTGAGAAACACTGGGACTGGGATCTGCACAGGATCAGCACTCGGGCAGGACCCTGAGCCTGCAGCTCCTGTGAGAAACACTGGGACTGGGATCTGCACAGGATCAGCACTCGGGACCCCAAGCCTGCAGCTCCTGTGAGAAACGCTCAGCTCAGCCGAGCCCTGCGCTCTGACTCCTTTAATGTCGAACGCAGCAGCTCCTTCCTGACAAACGATGCGTTCTGCAGAAACAAATCAGCACTCCCAGCTCGGGAAGTCACCCGACAGCCGGGATCAAAGGGAAAACAGATCCTTTCCATTTATAGCAACCTGTGCCAAGCTCAGCCCGATCTGAAACAAACACGGCGTTTAATCAAAGGGGACACGGCTCCAGCACGGCTCAGCTGAGCTACACCGGCTCTGACAGGCTCCTGAGGGAAATCCGGGAGGCAGGAATCGCACACCCACCCCGGCTGTGCCCCGGGCCCTGCCTGGGCGTGCTTGGCCCTACCTGGGCGTGCTTGGCCCGCAGCTTGTTGAGGATGTTGGTGGCGTCGAAGCCGGCGTTGTCGCAGAGCTGCCGGGGAATGATCTCCAGGGCCTTGGCGTAGGCGCCGATGAGCAGCTGCTGCTTGCCGGGGATGGTGCGGGAATAGTCCCGCAGGTACTTGGAGAGCTCCATCTCGATGGCGCCGCCGCCTGCCACCACCGAGTCGTTCTGCCGGGAAACGGGGACAGGAACGGCTCGCTCAGGACTGCCCGCCCACGGCACTGCACAGCCCTGCCGCGCCGGCCCGGGACTGCCTGTCAGCACTCATGTTTGAAGTGTCGGTAAAAATAACACGTAGATATAGCAGTATAGGGAAAAAGGGTATTATTTTGGGTTTAATAGGATTAAAGACGACAAAACGTGTTGAGCGGCTCTGTGTGTATCGTCGAGTTTCGCTCGGTTATTCAAAAAAAAATTCTTAGTAGGAAAAAGCTTCTGCACTCAAAAGCTTCTGCACTCAAAAGCTTCTTGTTAAACCTAAAACTTCTTCGCGAAAAAACTTTTCGTGTACAACACGCATGCTATTTTATGGCCTTTATAAATTAGCATATTTACTTAAAATTTCTCAATGAGTAACTTAATAATTATCTCTTTCTTTCCCTTTCTAGATGAAACTATAGTTTAGTTTAAAAACGTTCTAGAGAGCAGGCTCTCTAAGGTTGGAGTTTCTTGTTTTGAGACAGCAGGGATGTTTTGTCTTTCTTCCTCAGAGAACTCCTAAACTGAGTTAATATCAGACTACAAAATTATAAATGTGCAGTATTAAAGGTACAGGGTACAAGGTAAGGGGTACAAGGAAAGAAAAGATTATAATATATATGAAAAGGGTATAAAAGAAAAGACAAAAAACTTATAAGGCATCACTGGGAGCGGCAGGGACACGGCAGAACCTCCAGTGGCAGCTCCCAGCCGTGCACAGCACCAAGGGGGATCTGGGGACACCGCACCCAAAGGGAGGGGTGGCAGCTCACAGCCCACTCGGGCCAGGACAGCTTCCCTCGCTTCCATCAGGCATCCAAACTAAACACAGTGGCAGCAGCACCCTGCAGCTCAGCTCTGCTGTTTTTTCAGGAGAGATCAGCTCCAAAATTCCTGACATGCTTCCCCCAGCCCTGAGGACACGCAGCCTCAGAGCTGTTTTTAACCAGCAGCCATCCCCACAGTGACACGATTCTGTGTCACCCAGAAACAGCCGGAGCCTGACAGCGTCACCCAGGACCAAACACATCCAGAGAGGCCCTGGGCTTCTCCTGGTGCTGCCAGCCTGTCCTCAGAGCCAGGGGACCGTCATCCCCTCGGGCTGGGCACCAAGAGAGGGGACAGGTGGCTTTAAGGGCAAGGACAGGCACGTGACAACAACCCTGCTGCTCCATCTCCTGAAGCTCCGAGCAGCACAGCCGGGAGATTGTTCCCTTTAGGGTGGAGGATGGAGCACGCACGAGGCACAGCTGTGCAGGAGCGCAGACAAAACCTGGAAAGCAGCTGGAACCGCTGCCACAGCCACGCTGGGCTGGCCCAGGACCAGCGCTTGAGCGGATCCACGGGGCCCCGCTCACTCTGCACAGCCCTCAGCCAAGGTCTGGCATGTGAGGAAGCTCCCAGGAGTTCTGTCAGTGCCAGGCCCAATCCCACAATCCCAAATCCCACAATGCCAGGGCGGGGAGGCTGCCCCGGGCTCACCTTGATGGCTCTGCGGACGATCATGATGGCGTCGTGCAGCGAGCGCTCCGTCTCCTCCATGAACTGCTCGGCGCCCCCGCGCAGGATGATGGTGCACGTCTTGGCCTTGGGGCAGCCCGTGAACAGGTTGTACCTGCCGAGGGAGGGTGTGGGGCGTGGAGGAGCTGCTGCTGGACAGGGCCACCCCACAGCTGTGTCCCCCTCATGGCCCCAGGCTGAGGAGGAGCACAGCCAGGGAACGCAGAAAAAGGGAAATTTTTGGGAAAGCACCCAGGAGAATCCAGGCTCCTGCTGTTTCCAGGGATGCACACGGAACTGGTGCTCCCGATTTTCCCTGGGCAGCAGCACGGAGGGCAGCAGCCAGACCCACACAGCAAGAGGGAGCCCAGCGGACTGTCCCCAGCCTCACCTGCCCTGACAGGAACTGTCACTGTGGGATATGAGATAAGTGACAAAACCAACCCCAAAATGTGGTGCTTTGCCATTGAAAACTCAACAGCACCACTGTGCTTTCCACGAGGCACTGCAGAATAAACACATATTTTTAAAAGCATTTAAAAGAGGTAGGATGCCAATGAGATCTTGCTCCTGCCCCCTCCCTTAAAAAGCAGCTTTTGGATACAATCAAACACACATTTTGTAACAATCTCGTTTTCACCTCTACGCCTTGACAGATGCTGAACCTGCCAATGCTCTGACCCCAAATTTTCCAGCTGCTTGCACAGCACCCCAGCTTTGCAGCTGGTGCCTTTACCTCTCTCCCCCAATCTGGGTCTCCTCGAAGAGCTCGCAGCGGCCCAGCACATCATCGGTCAGGGCATTGACACTGGTCTGGATGGAGCCCCCACAGGCCTGCAGGGAACGGAGACAGAGCGCGGAATTACCAGGGCTGCCCAGCCACAGCGAGCTCCCAGCAGGCTGCACTCTCCAGGGACAGCCCAGCTGCAGCCAGGTTCAGGAAATGCCTTCTCCTCCCTCCCATCTCAGACCCAGGCCGACCCTCGACAGCAAAATGAGATTATGCAGCTCCAAGGTGCTGACTAACAGGCTCCAGAGTCCAGGGGATACACAAAGAAAGCTCAGGAAAAAGCCACTTGTGATGAACAGGCAAGAACTTGGGGAAAATAAACCTCTCCTGGTGCACTGATCAGATCTTAGTGTGTAACAGCAGCAGAGGAGCTAGACAGCAGCGTGGATGCAGCCACTGTGTGACTGCTCACTGCACCAGGGACAGCCTTCTCCTTGGAATGCTCGTCAGGAACAGGGAGATCCGTGAGAAGCTTCTGGGGAAGGACCGGCCTGGGGCGTCTGAACAGCACGCAGGGCTGACCCCAGGGCAGGGCAGCTCACTCACCATCATGGTCCTCTTGAGATCCTCCTCGGGGACGCGGCCGGCGCAGAACATGTCCCTGTCCGCAAAGTACTGCGTGGCCACGTCCCCGATGGGCAGCTTGGACAGCACAACCTTGGCTCCCGACTTGTGGATCTTGTCCAGCTTGTCGTACAGGATGTTCCACTCGGCATCCACGATGGCCTGGTAGTCCTGGCAGGGAGGACAGAGGGCAGGTGTTGTGGTGCCAGGGGCTGGGAATGTCCCTGCTGCTCCCAGCACTCCGGCGAACGGGGCCCTGTCCCACGGCACTGCCCAGACTGGGATGGGTTGGAAGGGACTTTAAATCCTGTCCAGTGCCACCCCTGCCACGGCAGGGACACCTCCCACTGTCCCAGGCTGCTCCAGCCTGGCCTGGGACATTCCCAGGGATCCAGGGGCAGCCACAGCTGCTCTGGCAATTCCAGCCCAGACAGGAATTCCTTGCCAAGATCCCAGCCCAATCTCCCCTTTCCCAGTGGGAAGCCATTCCCTGGCTCCTGTCCGTCCATCCCTGCAGCCCCAGTCCCTCTCCAGCTCTCCTGGAGCCCCTTCAGGCCCTGCAAGGGGCTCGCAGCTCTCCCTGGAGCCTTCCCTGCTCTCCCAGCCCTGGCTCCAGCCCTCTCAGCACGTCCATGGCCCTCCCATTCCGTCCTTACCCACCGGATGAGCACCCCCTGTGTCACAGGGACAAGGACCCAGGTCAGGCTCCCCTCGGGCTCTCACCTCCACCGTGTTCACTCTGACCTCAGCGTTGTCCTTCTCAGCTTTGAGCTCCAGCTCCACGTTGAGCAGGGCGATCTTGGGGGCCTGGTACTTCTTGGGCTGCATCTCAAACCCAGCGTAGGAGAAAGTTTTCTTGAAGGCAACTCCGGCCACCAGCTGGGAGTCCTGGAACACAGGGATTCGCCTCAGCCCCCAGGGTTTTCTCCACAGGGTTAATAACAACTCCCACAGGACCCTCCCTGCTTCCAGAGGCCTCGTTTACAGAGACTTCCCTCCCTGCTTCCCGAGGCCTCGTTTACAAAGCCTTCCCAGCACCGTCTCTTCTGATTAACCCACTTTTAGGGGAAATAAGCAGCATGGGTTTCTTTCAGCTCACAAAAGCAGCTTCCTCTCTACCCCTCAAGACTCTGCAGCCAAAAACTCCTCACACAACCCGAAGATCAAGGAGGGGAGCAGTCAGTTCTCTCTCCCTGATCTCTTTCCCATTGCTCCCCTTTGAACTTGGGCATTTCTCCTCCACAGCCCCACTGGGGGCTGGGTTTTGCTCTGGTTTGTTTTTCCAGGTTCCATCACCACCTCCTGGGTTTTCTGCAGCAGGAGAGCCCTGCCCAACCCCATTCTCTGGTGTGAGCGCCTTGATTGCCTGGGTGAGGAGAAACCAGGATCTGAATCTCCCTCTGCACAGGGGCTGTCCCACAGCCAGGGGAAATCCCAGACACAACAGGCATCCCAGCAGGGTGGCATAAACCACACATCCCACCTGCCCTGCCTGTCACTAAATCAGCTCCTTCATGAGGTTTCCCTTGCATTTTTCCCCACCCAGGAATCCTACAGACAACCAGGACTTCTGGATCCAGAAGTAACAAAGAATCCAGAAGTAACAAAGGATCCAGAAGTAACAAATAAAAAAATTATTTGCAGAGACATAAATGGAATTTGAATCAGTAAATTCTGCCACAGAGGGCAGTGAGGTGAAGAGGGTATTTAGCTCAAAAACAGATTCTCTACCTGTGGAAAAGAAATCCAGGCCCACCTGCCAAGCCTTCTCCTCACACCTACAGCTTTGTTCCACTTTGGAATTCCCCAGCAGGCACTGCCAAGCCAGGCTGCTCTCCTGCCAGAGCCAGCCCTCCCCCAGAGCTGGGTCCCTGTCCCCCATCCCCTGGGCAGGCTCCAGCAACACTCACCTCCAGAGCTCCTCCCTGCACCTTCTTGATCCCGATCATCTTGAGCTGTAACAAATCGTCCAACATCATCACCGCATCCACAACCATCTTGGAGAAAAACTCCTTGCTCTGGGAGATGAGCTTGGAGCTCAGGGCTGTGGCCGCACACTTTTCCAGGAGACTCCTCTGCTCACTGCAGGAGAGGAAAAACAAGGGTTTGGTCACTGCCAAATCTCTTCACAAGCCCCAAGCACCGTGTGTGGCTCCGTTTGAATCACAGAGTTGTTTAGGCTGGAAAATGCCTTAAAGATCATTGAGTCCAACACTGCCCAGGCCACCACTGCCCCGTGTCCCCAGGTGCCACATCCACAGGGCTTTGAATCCCTCTAGGGATGGGGACTCCCCATTCCCCTGGGCAGTGAAGAAAATTCCCCAAAATCCCACCTGAGCCTCCCCCCACCCAGCCTGAGGCCGTTCCCTCTGCTCCTGTCCCTGTTCCCTGGGAGCAGAGCCCGACCCCCCCGGCTGCCCCCTCCTGTCAGGGAGTTGTGCAGAGCCAGAAGGGCCCCCGGAGCCTCCTTTGCTCCAGGCTGAGCCCCTTTCCAGCTCCCTCAGGGATTCTCCAGCCCCTCAGGGGCTCTCTTGTCATGAGGGACCCCAAACTCTCTCTGACAGAGGCAAAGATCAGCTCCCTCCTGTTAGTGGGGAGAACAAGGCACAAATCCCAGACTGACAAATCCCAATCTCCTTTTTAGAGCTCGAGCACCAGCCCAGCACTGACCAGGCTGATTGGCTTTTAGGAACCCAAAAAAGGGCAGATGCTTTCCCGCATCCCAGGGCAGGAAGATGCTTTTGAAACCCCCTGAAGGCAGCACATCCCCTGGAGCATCACTCAGGTAATGTTTGTGCAGCAGAGTGGGAGACACAGGGACACCAGGGACACGTGGCTCCAGCTGCCAGGCTCCATCCCCAGCCCCTGCTGCCCATGGGAACCCCTCTATTTCACACCACAGGACCCCATTTGGGGTTTTTCCCAGTATTTTTTCAGTGTTTGGTTTGGATAACCCATCTTGGTTTACTCGAGATGCTTACGCAATTGAGACACTTCAAACTGACTGCAGGTGTGAGCAAGGTCAAGCAGACAGGAGCTTAAAATCCAGGGAGAAAAGGATCTCACCTCAGCGTTCTCACCTCAGCTGAAGGGATCACTTCCTTACTGCTATGAGCTATCTACCTTGGTGTGTGACAGCTAAAAAGGGATCTGATCCTCAGGGAAGTGCTGGGACTTAACACTGCCACTGACTGCAGCAAGAGCTGCAACACTCCACCGCTGCAAAAAAGAAATCAGGCCACTTATTTCGGTGCCAAATCCTCCGTGAGCGCTGGGAGACGCTGCCCTACATCGCTCCCGAGGGCACGGCACCGCTCCCGAGGAGCAGGAATTCCAGGGAAACTGGGAATAACTGCAGAGTGGGGCTGCAGCTGCTGACTCCCACCAGAGACCTCAGCCAGAGCCACAGGATTGAGGAGCACCCTCACAGCACACAACCAGGTCAGCTCCGAGGGAAACTTACTCTTTATCCTCCTTCTTCACGGAGACAGCGATGTCTTTGATCTTGTTCACAGCCTGGCAAAAAGGCAACAGCTGGATTAATGATTTATGCTCCCGAGCTGGTGAGACCTCCAACCTCTCCCTTTGTGTTTTATCTTTTGTTCTCTGCTCTAACGTCACCGACGTTTGGAGCGTTTAAGTTATTCCACCCCTGCCAGCGCGGTAATTCCAAGGAACACACCCATGTATGGCAGTGGGAGGAAGCTCAGAGCCGCTCCTCCGTTTTCAGCAGAGATCTGGGAATCCAAGGGCTACTGAGGAGTGAACCTCCAAAAATCACCTTAACGGGACCAACGGGCTCCAGGAGACACAAAGAGCAGCAGAGAACAGGAGAATGGGGAATGAGTTTTCCCATTTATTCATTCTTCCTTGGGAAAATCCCAAAGGAAGCGGCAGCCCTCCAGAGGTACGGACTGGGAACAGCAGGCACTGGCACCGGGAGGCAGCTGCTGTTTGCTGCCACCCCCATGCCCACTCCGAGGGGGGATGTCCCCGGAGTGTGGCACTGTCCCCGTGTGGCTGGCACGGAGCCAAGGCGGGATGTCCCTGGAGTGTGGCACTGTCCCCACGGTGTGGCTGGCAGGGAGCTGTCCCCAGCCGCCCCAGAGCGATCCCAGCCGAGCCTCACCAGCTGCGTGGCCGTGCGGAAGGCGCGGATGATGATCTGGGGGTGCAGCCCCTCCTCCACGTAGGGCTTCACCTGCTTCAGGAACTCGGCCGCCAGCAGCGTCACGGACGTGGTGCCATCGCCCACCTGCAGGGACAGGGGACACGGTGTCACCTCCAGCTGTGCCACCCCCAGCTGTGTCACCCCCACGCTGCAGAAACCCCCTGACAGCAGCTGCAAAACCACTCCAGGGCTTCCAGGCCAACCAGAGCTCAGGATTTTCTCTGTTCACCCATTTGTGCCTGAGTTCCTCAGTAATTCCGAGTGGTTCGGGTGGGAAGGGACCTCAAAGTCCATCCACTGCCACCCCTGCCATGGCAGGGACACCTCCCACTGTCCCAGGCTGCTCCCAGCCCCAAGGTCCAGCCTGGCTTTGGGCACTGCCAGGGATCCAGGGGCAGCCACAGCTGCTCTGGCAATTCCAGCCCAGACAGGAATTCCCAATTCCCAGGATCCCAGCCCAATCTCCCCTTTCCCACTGGGAAGCCATTCCCTGTCTCCTGTCCCTGCAGCCCTTGTCCCCAGTCCCTCTCCAGCTCTCCTGGAGCCCCTTCAGGCCCTGCCAGGGGCTCGCAGCTCTCCCTGGAGCCTTCCCTTCTCCAGGGGAACATTCCCAGCTCTCCCAGCCTGGCTCCAGAGCAGACGGAGTAAATCCCAGCGCTCCAGGAGCAATTCCCACCAGGATTAACCCCAAAGCCCAGGGAAGCACTGACACTCAGGCTGCTCTGTGTTACACCCCCGGGCACGGCCAGGCTCCCCTCCCACCTCTGCATCCTGGGATTTGGCGATGTCCACCAAGGTCTTGGCGGCCGGGTGGACGACATCCAGCAGCTTCAGGATGGTGGCCCCGTCGTTGGAGATGGTGGCTTTGCCTGGAAAATGGAGAACGGGAAGTTAAAGGCAGCTTTACACCACCAGGAGCCAAGCCCTGTCTCTGGGGGTCTCAGATCTCAGCAGGTTCCTCTGTTTCACCAGAACTCGTTTATTTCAGCCCATTTTTGAAGCAGGTTCAGTGAAGCCAGCCTGAGAGCAGAACAACTCTCCACACCAACAAAGGTTTGGGATTCATTTCCCTCTTCTCAACAGATGAAACCATATTCTAGTCTGATGCTCACATGAAGAAAGAGCCTAGAAATCATATCAGTTATCATTAGACAAACTTAAATGCAATTATCCTCTTGAACAAGGATTTTATTGCAGTTCCTATTTGCAAAAACTATTTAAAGACAACACCAAGACTTTTCACCCTTCAGTAAGAAATTAATAAATTATTTCTGGTGCCTTGTCATGTAAGTCTTTTCAGAGCAAGGACAAAGCTCATCTCTAAATCACACTCCAAAAAAAGAATCAACCCAGGAACATCCACTGCCCTCACACTCAGCCACAAGTGCTGAGTAACTCCACAGGCACCATGAGCCTCGTTTAAAAATGGAGATGACCAAAAGTACCTGAAGAGAGGCTCACGACTCTGTTTGTCCTGCCTAGCACAGACTGACACTGGATACACCAATCCCACCGAGCCTGGATCTCGCCACGTGCCCCAGCTCAGGCTGGCAGGCAGCAAACAGGGAACCCTCGCGCTGGGCTGGCAATTGTCCTTTATCCCACACCAAGGGGACATCACGGCGTTCAGCTGACCCCGAGAGAGGAACTGCACCTCTGTGCTGAGAGCCAGGCTGGAATTCCCATCTGTGCTGGGTTTAACTGGCAGGGAGCTGGGGTACAGACCCCGCTCTGGGAGATGGCCCCAGGACACCTACCCCGGTCATCCACGATGAGCTTGTCCATGCCGCGCGGGCCCAGCGTGGTGCGCACGGCCTCGGCAATCACCTGGCACGCGTTGATGTTGCTGACCAGCTGCGGGATGCCCTGTGAGGTGTCCGTGCCCTCCTTGAGCAGGATAACCGGAGTGGGCTGCAGGGAGAACCACGGCAGAGCTGTCACCCCAGCCCAGCAACCTGCAGCAAACTCCTCACGGCCCGCAACGACACAACCACTGAGAACAGGGCCAGAAATACAGACTCTGTGTGACTCCTCTGCTGCCACAGCCCAGCTGCTTCCACCTCCCTGTGCTCCCACAGCAGCGGGAATTCACCCAGCGGCTTCCACCACAGGCCCAGGGACCACAGAGTAACTGTCCCCAAAATAACTGGGGTTCTCTGGGGCAGCACTGCCCAGCGAGGTTCTGCTCCTCATGCTGGGCTGCAGGAGACAGAACACATAGGAATCATGGAGATAGTGAGGAACCAAACAAATCTGGGTGCTGGAAGCACCAGAGAAGCTGTGGCAGCCCCTGGATCCCTGAAGTGTCCAAGGCCAGGTTGGCCACTGGGGCTTGGAGCNGCGGCGGATGGCGGCGGATGGCGGGGGTCACTCACCATCATCGCGGCGGCTGCTGGCTCCCGGCACCGCCCCACAATGCACCGCGCACGCCCGGAACCTTCCCGGGGGCGGGCCGGGGGATAGCTCACTATTTCGCAGCGAGGGCAGAGGGCGCGTAGCGTGGGGAAATGTGATGGCTCATTATTTGGCAGCGGACACCACGGTGACAGCGCGCTGCCCGCGCCGGCTCGAGTGTGATTGACGGCGGCGCGGACCAATAGAAAGGAGGGCGGGTGGGGCGTCCGCCAATGGGGAGCGCGGGGCGGGACGGTGGGCGGGGCGTGGCGCAGCCATGCTNCCAACCCAAACCATTCCATGAGTGCTGCATCCATCCCACAGGCAGAGCTCAGGCAAAGCCCAAACACAACCGAAATCTGGAATGCACTGGTTTGGAACAGTCACCAGCGGGCACAGAGCAAACTGAAACAGTGGCTGTCGCACTTAGGGGTCACAAGCAGAAGACAAAGAGCCACTGGAGAGGGTTCAGTGATGGGCACAAAGATGATCCGAGATCTGGAGCATCTCTCGTAAGCAGAGGCTGCGGGAGCTGGGCCTGGTGAGGCTGGAGAAGGGAAGGCAGAGAGGGGATCCCACCAATCCACACAAATCTCTCCAAGGAGGTCCCAGGACTTNCGAGGGAGGGACCGGGGGAGGGACGGAGCGGGGACAGCGCCCGGGCCCGCACCCGCACCCCGCACACACCCCCAGCATCCCGCGCCGGCCGCCTCCCTGCTTGGCGCACCGCGATCCCGGTGTATTTCCCCTCCCGGCATNAACAAAAGGAAGAGCTTTTCACGGAGGGTGACAGAGCCCTGGGACAGCTGCACAGGGAGGGCTGGAGTGTCCCTCTCTGGAGCATCCCAAACCCACCTGGAGGCGTTCCTGTGCCACCTGCTCCAGGTGACTCTGCCTGGGCAGCTGGGCTGGACTGGGCGATCTCCAGCCCTTCCTATTTTGTGATCCCTGACACCGGGAAAGATTTTGTGGGAGAAAACGCACAGCCTCCTTCCACACCCGACAGCGCGGGAACCTCAATGGGGAAAGAACCGTTTATCCCCGGGGAAATCGGGGTGAAGACACATCCACCTCCGCATCCCGGGGGCCGCGGGACGGAGCTCCGGGCTCCCCGCTCCCACCCTTCCCGCCGGACCCGGCGCCGGCACATCCCGGACACCGCCAGGCCTGCGCGGCGGGGCGGCTCCATCCCCGCGGCCCAGCTCGCCAGACCCCGGCAGGCCGGCCCCGGGAGGGCGGCGGGACGCGGGGACAGCGGCGGAGGGCGGCGGGACGCGGGGACAGCGGCGGATGGCGGCGGATGGCGG
>VYZT01058793.1:47754-58488 GCA_013400735.1 Pomatostomus ruficeps | reverse complement strand
TCCCCTCCCGGCATCCCGGCCCCATTGCGGATCCCCCTCTGTGTCCCTGTCCCGGTGTATTTCCCACTCCGGCCCCATTGCGGTTCCACTCCTGTGTCCCTGTCCCGGTGTATTTCCCACCCCGGCCCCATTGCGGATCCCCCTCTGTGTCCCTGTCCCGGTGTATTTCCCACCCCGGCCCCATTGCGGATCCCCTCCTGTGTCTCTATCCCGGTGTATTTCCCACCCCGGCCCCATTGCGGATCCCCTTCTGTGTCTCTATCCCGGCGTATTTCCCACCCAGGCCCCATTGCACGGGGGCATTTTCCCTCGGAGCGCCCCCACCTCATTGCGTTTCTCCTCCTACATCCCCATCCGGGTGTATTTCTCCTCCTTGCACCCCAATCCAGATTCATTTCCTTTTCTGCATCCCTACGTGGGTGCATTTCTCCTCCAGCACGTCAATCCTGGTGCAATTCCCCCGGTGCACCTCACTCTGTTGCATTTCCCCATCCAGCGCCCCAATCCAGCAGCATTTCCACTCGGTGCACACCGAGCCCGCTGCATTTCCCCTCTGGGCCCTGTGATCCAGGTACATTTTCCATCACTGCACCCCAGCTCCGTTGCGTTTCCTGCTGCATCCTCATCCAAGTGCATTTTCCCTCGGTGCATTGAGATCCAGGTGCATTTCCCCTCTGTTCCCCTCAGTCTGGGTGCCCATCACCCCTATCCCCTCCATGGTCCATCAGCATTTTCCCCTTCCCCTGGTGCACCCCAATCCCGGTGCTTTTCCTGCCCCATCCCCTCTCAGCCCTTGGAATCCCCCAAGACTCTGGGAATTTTGGGTGCTGGTCCTGGGAATTGGCATTGCTGGAGGGTGTGTTCTCTCCCCCGTGGTTCAGGAGTGGTAACTGAGAATTTTCCCCCTTTTTTCAGGGATTTTGCCTTTAGTTTCCTGTCCCTCTCAGCTCTGTCCTTTCGCCCCCAGGTTTACGCATCCATGAATATTTGTACTTCCAAGTGCTGAGCCCCGGGGACATCCGCTACATCTTCACCGCCACCCCCGCCAAGGATTTCGGCGGCGTGTTTGTAAGTATTAAAAACTGAATTTTTCACTTTGGGTCCCTCCATCCCGATACTGCTCCTTGGTGGGGCTCAGTGATTTGGAGTTTTGATCCAAATGGAGCTCATTGCTCTTCCATGGGCATCCTTGGGCTCAGCAGGATTCCAGAGGTGGGGATTGGCCCCAGGGCTGGCTCTGAGCATCCCTGGATGTGGGATCACCCCACAGGGATGAGGGGGGCGTGGGGCAGCCAAGTGGGGCTGGAGGGGAAGCAGCTCCAGTCGCCCCGGCTCACCCCTGCTTCTCTCCTCGGAGAACACAAGGTACGACCAGATCCACCTGGTCCCGGCGGACCCTCCGGAGGCCTGCGGAGAGCTGAACAATGGGGTCTTCATCCAGGACCAGATCGCCCTGGTGGAGAGAGGGTAGGTCTGGCGTCACGGGAGCTGCTGGAGGGGTCCTCATCTCCCCATCCCCTCCAGATTCTTCCTGTGGCTTTCCCCACGTGGGTGAACGAGGAAAATGTGAGGGACTTCCTACCTGGAGCTTTTCATCTTGTATTTTTGAGCCTGTGGTAAGGTAGAAAAACCCCTGTCTGCGTTCAGATTGAAAGAGAGTAGGTTTAGATTAGACAGTGGGAAAGAATTGTTCCCTGTGAGGGTGGTGAGGCCCTGGCAAAGGCTGCCTGAAGAAATTATGGATGCCTCATGTCCCTGGAGGTGTCTAAGGCCAGGTTGGACAGGGCTTGGAGCACCCTGGGACAGTGGGAGGTGTCCCTGCCCATGGCAGGGGGTGGAATGGGATAGGCTTTAAGGTCTCTTCCAACCTGAACCATCCCAGGATTTTATATTATTTTATTTTATGGTTTTTTGGGAGTGTGGGTGGCTTGTGCCTAAAATACAGACTCAGAGGAGCAGGGTTTGGAGGAGGTGTGGAACCGGGGAGACAATCCCTGGTTTGGGTGTCTCCAGACAAGCTCTGGCACGTCCAGGCTTTGGAGCCACCTGTGGCCACCACTGGTTGGTCACTGAGTGGTCACTGAGTGGTCACCGTGTGCCACAGGGGCTGCTCGTTCCTGTCCAAGACGCGGGTGATCCAGGAGCACGGCGGGCGGGCCGTCATCATCGCCGACAACGCCTACGACAACGACAGCTTCTACATCGAGATGATCCAGGACAGCTCCCGGCGCACGGCCGACATCCCCGCGCTCTTCCTGCTGGGCAGGGACGGGTACGTGCCCGCTGCCTTCCCGGGGGGGACAGCTCATGGGATGGCCCAGGGACAGCCTTGTTCCCTCACCACAGGGAGGTCCCCTCACCCCAGGGAGGTCCCGGTGGGCAGGGACAGCCTTGTCCCCTCACCCCAGGGAGGTCCCGGTGGGCAGGAACAGCCTTGTCCCCTCACCCCAGGGAGGTCCCAGTGGGCAGCATGGCCCTGCAAGCTTCGGGAGCCACGTTTTGCATGGGTTCGGTGCTGGTTAATCAGCAGGGTTTGGGTTGTGGGTTGTGCTCAGGTTTGGCACACCTTGGGAACACCACTCACCCCCTCGTCCCTCCAGGTACATGATTAGGCGCTCCCTGGAGCAGCACGGGCTCCCCTGGGCCGTCATCTCCATCCCTGTCAACGTCACCAGCATTCCCACCTACGAGATGATGCAGCCCCCCTGGACTTTCTGGTAGCAGCAAGAGGCTGCGGCGGATCGAGGGCTCCCTGGTGGATCCCAGGATCCTGCCCTAAGGACCAGGTGTGAGGAAAGGATCCCGACATGCTCCAGAGATCCCGCTGGATTCAGCGACAGGGAGATCTGTCTGCTGGCACCGGCGTGTGGCCAGGGGCAAACACCGGTGCCAGAGGGGAGCCTTGAGCCTGGCATGGAGCTGTGACTGTGTGGGAGGGAGGTGAGGGCCCAGAGCGGGCCAGCACTTCCCAGGAAACATTGGACCTTGTGCTGCTGATTTGGAGGGGTGCAGGAGTGGCAGGGATGGGGGCAGAGCGATACGGGCCTCGTCTGTGCCAGCAGGGCTCACCCGATGTCTGTATATTTTTGTCTGAGCTAATGAAGTCTGAGTAATTTTAGAGAAATTGGAGTTCCTCTTTTATTTCCGGCAGTCAGCGGATGAAGGGATAAATCTCATCCCCAAACCTTTTACCAGTAAAATTCCCACAGTGCCTCCTGCAGCCGGGGCAGGGCTCAGTCAGAGCCTCCAGCACCTGTCCCCAAGGGTGGGCTGGTCACAAATCCAGAGCCCACACTGCCCCAGGTGTCTGTCCCCTCATCCCAGACCCGTGCCCCACAGGAGTCCCAGCCCTCCCTGCACTCAGCACCCTCCAGTTTACCAGGACAAAGCACAGGGCCGCAGCTGTCACCAGGCTCGGTTTATTACGAACACTGAAGGGGACACGGCCCCGGGATAGCTGGGGACAAGCAGCGGGAGGCAGGGCTGGCGGCGATGGCAGTGTCACAGCTGTGCCACCCTCGGTCCCACAATCCAGCTGCCACGGACATGGCGGCAGGAAAACAGCTCCCCAAAATCCACAGAGGAAGGAAATAACCCCGTCGCTGGGAGCCGCTGCAGACAGGGACACCGCGGCATGGGGTAGCCTTGGGGGTGGCAGCATGGGATGGATGGCAAGGGGACACCCAGTGGGGCCACTCGGTGCTGGCACGTCCCCACATGGGACCGCTGGGCGCAGGGCCCCTCCCACACGGGCACATCCTCATCCCACAGCCGGCCGGAGGGAGAGACAACTCCCTCTCTGCAAAACCCAAAATGTCCCTTGGGGTTTGGGTGACACCACAGCCCATGTCAGCTCCTGGCCACTCTCCATCCCCAGACGGTCCTGCACTCGCTGCCCGGGGCTCTGTGTCGAGGGAAGGATGGGCCGGGCTGGGAAGGAGGTGCTTGCAGGGTCAGCTCTGCTCTCCCTGCTGGACTCGAGCTCTGAGCCTCCCTCCAAGGCGTCCCTGCAAGATCCCCCTGCCCCTCGCTGCCGGCCAGGGCATGGAATGGAGGGTAGGTAAGGGCCCAGCTCCCTGGTGTGTAGATAGTGCTACCACAGACATTAAACAGTACCTCGTGCACAGACACATGGACACACGGACGCACACACACGTGCCCCTCGTCCTTGCAGGGTGGGCAGGACAAGCTCCTCCGCACCCACGGCCGGCACGGGTGACCAGCGTGGTGTCCAGGGGCTGCCTGGACCCCACTCCCCTCCAGCCCCTCCTGCAAGCACCAGCCAGCCCCGCCAGGAACTGGGATGTGCCCGAGGGCCACCAGCTCACAGCTTGTCCTCACAGGGACAACACGGACAGCCTTACACACACACACAGGGACAACACGGACAGGCGGGAGCAGGGCCTGCCTCCGGCTCCCGGCTGCCCCGCTCCGGCACCTCCGGCGCGCGGCGCCCACCCGACCCCACAACACAACCCTGGTCTAGAATTAAAGCTGCTGCTGCCTCTTGGAGGAACCCCCAGGCCCTTCCCAGCCCTTCCCTCTCCTCTCGCCCGGGGCCAGGATCACACGTCGGTCATCTCATCCTCCAGCTCGGCATCGTCCGTCTCCCCTTCGCCCTCCTCCTCTTCGTCCGACGTCACGTCGGCGTCGTCGGCTTGCGCGAGGCACTTGGGACACGAGCAGGTAAACAAGTAGTTCTCCCTGGCAGGAGGGGACAGAGGGATGGCGTTGAGGCAGGTACAGCCCCACACTGCTGCTGGGCACGGGGGCGGGAAGCGAACAGCCAGGAAGGGCTTAAATGCATCAAACCCAGAGGAGTTTGGGGGTTCCATCCTGCTGGCTCAGGCAAGGTAAAGGTGCCCCGGGCAGAGAGGGGGATTTCTCAGCCCCACAAGGGTGAGGGGACACGGGGACAGTGACCACCAGCAGGAACCTCTACCCTTGAGGGGCAGAGAAGGAAAAGGAAAGGTCTGCAGGGGTGAGCTGCAGAGAAAGGGGAGAATCCAAACCCTTGGTGCCCAAGGCTGCAACACATGACAAGGAGCTCAAAGCACGTGCTGCACACAGCCCCTGCCATGAGCCCACTGAAGTTCACAGCCACACCCCGGGCACACACAGCCCTGGGGGCAGGAAAGCTGCCCTGTTTGGGGTGCAAAGGGGTGTGAGCTCCCCCCCGGGTACCCCCAGGCAGCCCCTACCTGAGTATCTTGTTGCGGCTGTGTCTGCTGCGCTCCCTCTGACAACAGTCTAAGTAACTGATGCAGATTTCCTGTGAGCAAACAGAGATGGGTTGGGCTCAGCATCACTCCCCACGACCCCAAAGCAGCGGGGTTTGTCCCAGTCCCTCTCAGAGTCAGGCACAAACACGGGGTCAGGCAGCCCCTGCACAGATGGGGATTGAATTCCTCTGCCAGGAGGACACTGGACACAGGAGGTATTGGGGCTGGGGTCCATGGGGAATGCAGGGGACATGGGGAGGATGTCACAGTGTGGTGTCACCTCAGGTCCACCCAGGCCCTGCTTCAGGTCTCACCTCTCCTGCTTCGATGTCCTCCAGAGCAGTGAGATGCAGGAGGAAGTTGTTTTCTGGGAAGGACGTCTCGGCGTTGGGGATGCAGCTGTGGTTACCTACGGGCAATACAACCTCTGCTAAATGCCTCAGGGGCTCCTGGAACCCACACCACATCTGAGAGCATCCACAGCAGGACTGGCCATTCCACAATGGGGCAAGGTGCCAGGGGACACTGAGAGAGCAGCACCCGTCCCATTCTACCCACCCCATCTCATCCTATGCACAGCAAGCACAAACCCTTTCTCCCCGGGCTGCTGGAAGAGAGCCAGCCCAGCACAGGACATTTCCCTCCTGGGTTACTCACAGCAGCTCTGCAGCACGTAGAGCCCCGATCCCTCGCAGTTGAGGAACTCTCCCGACTCTGCAGCACAGAGAGAGGGGTCAGAGCTTTGCACGGCACGTTCCAGCTCTTCCACACACAAAGGGAAGTCCATCAGCACGGAACACCCACAGCCAGCACTGCTTTAGGGCCGGGTGCTGAAGGATGATTTCCCAAGAACCTTTCCCTCCCACTGGGAGGGCATGGAGGACAAAGATTCCTGTCCCGAGGCTCCCTGCGCTGTCCCTGCCCTCCCACAGAGCCTCACCCTTCTCGATGTCCTTGTAGAGCTGGTCGATGAAGGCGTCCAGCTCCTCCCGCTGCAGCATGGGCAGATCCAGCGCGTCGCATGCGTGCACCCACTGGCTCAGGGAGCTGGGGGAAACAGGGACACTGTCACAGATCCAGACTGCTGTGGGGACAGCAGCGGACTGTCACAGTCCCACAGTGCTGTGGGGACAGCAGGACACTGTCACAGTCCCACAGTGCTGTGGGGACAGCAGGACACTGTCACAATCCCACAGTGCTGTGGGGACAGGAGGATACTGTCACAGTCCCACAGTGCTGTGGGGACAGGAGGATACTGTCACAGTCCCACAGTGCTGTCAGAACCAGCAGGACACTGCCACAGTCCCACAGCGCTGTGGGGACAGCAGGACACTGTCACAGTCCCACAGTGCTCTCAGAAGCAGCAGGATACTGTCACAGTCCCACAGTGCTCTCAGAAGCAGCAGGACACTGTCACAGATCCACAGTGCTGTGGGGACAGGAGGATACTGTCACAGTCCTGCAGTGCAGTCAGGGAACAGCAGGACACTGTCACAGTCCCACAGTTCCGTCAGGGAACAGCAGGACACTGCCACAGTCCCACAGTGCTGTGGGGAGCAGCAGAACACTGTCACAGTCCCACAGACCTCACCAAGAGGACCCAAGGTGGCTCTGAGCAGCCAGGGTCTGGCAGAGGGATGTGAAAGGGCTGGACATAGCCAGGATGAAGTTTTTAAGTGTCTCTCTCCCTTCCCCTCTCTTAAACCCCGCCGTTACCCAGGCCAGCATGGATTCACATTCCCCATCCCCATTGCCCTGCCAGCAGCACCCACAAAGCCCCAGTACCTGGTTCCTATGCCTTGGCCATTGGTCCCGACGAGGGCGAAGAGGGACCGAAAGCCTTCTGGAGTGAACCACTGCACGAGGGAGAGGAGAAAGAAACTGAGCCCAGAGCACCTCGCTCTGCAATGCCCCAAATGCCACAGGGAGCTTTGGGGAAAGCAAGGAATGAGCAGAATCCCAGGGGAAGTTTGGGAGGCAGATCCACTCACCCTGCTGAGATATTCATCATAAAGGGCTTCTGTGAAGAGCAACCGCAGCAGCTCCAGCTGGCCCTGCAGGACACGGCAGCACGGTCAGGGCGGGAGGTGCTGGGGGTGTGAGGCTGAAGCCGAGCCCAACACAGCCCAGAGGCTCCGGAAGGACTCGGCCTCCTCGGCCTGCCCTGCACGGCTGGAGGCTGCTGCCCTCACAGCACTGAAATCCATCCGTTTCAGCAGCAAAAGCCACCTACTCAGCCGCAAAATATCACGCTGTCCCAGCCCGCTGCAGAAGCGTCTCCCCCACAGGAAGGAGCAGCACGTCCCATGGAAGCACCACAGGGCCAGAACCCCCTCAGCAGCCCACATCCTCACTGTCAGGGCCCTCCCTGTCAGCCTGGAATTTCCAGTGCTTCCCATCCCCGCTGTAATGAGGCTTCTGCACCCACGGGCTCACAAACACAGGCAGCAAAAGGAAAGTTCCAGGATTCAAGAGCTGCTGGGTCTCACCTTAAATTTGTCCCCCAGCAGCTTGTGCACAATCTCCTCTTCCTCGTTTGCTGTCTTGCTGCAGAACTGGGAGAAGGCCTTGATCCACCCCTCCTTGTCTTTAGCCTGACAGAAGGATCAGGCAGAGGCATTGCACCAACACTGCTTTCCTCCCCGGCCCAGGGGGAGGGAGGATTGACAGAATAAATGCTGAGACAGCCAGGGCCAGGCAGACAGAGCCTTGGGAATGGGATAACAAAACGGGGTAACAATGGGAGAACAAAACCACCCGCCGCACCTGTTTGATGGTGGCGACCATCCTGGCCATCAGCATGATGCTGGAGGTCTCCGGGGGATAATGCATGTTCCTGCGGGATGGGAATGGAGAGGAGATGAGCAGAGCGGGGCTGGCACAGGGATGAAAAGCAGGAGGTGCCCTGCGTGTGGTCAGGCCTGCACTGACCCACCACACCAAAGTGGTCAGAGCACCATAAAACTGCAGGAGTGAGGGAGGTGCAGCTCAGTGCTTTGTAGCTCTTGGCTGGGAGAAAAATAAGGAATGCTCAGCCACATGCTCAAACCCAAACACCACGTCATCCAGCCAGGAGGAAGAGCCTGGCACTGTCCCACGGCCACCCCCACCCTCCAGCCCCCTTGTGCAGGGATGCAGAGCAAGGAGCCAGCGCAGGAGAGCTGCCTCCCCTGCCCAGGGAGCAGCAGAGAGGTCAGGCCCTACCTCCATGCCTCCTGCAGCTTGTTCAGGGGGTGCGTGGGGTCGTCCCGGGACGGGCCGAGGCACAGGACCTGGTGGTACTGCTCCAGAGCTGCCTGCCTGCACTCTGCGCTGCAATACGTCACCTGGAGCGAGGGGACAGCGCTGGCATCGGCGTGGCAGCAGGAAAAGGGGTTCCCAGATCCAGCTGTGCCAGCTGTGCCCATTCCTGAGCAGCAGAGCCCTGGCTCTTTGGCCCATAGGCAGACAGCACAAGAGCCGGGCTGGCTGGAAAGGACTCAGCAGTCCCAAGAAGACCATGGTCCCTCGTGGCAGCCCGTACCTGGCAGCGGGGACACTGCTGGTGCAGGTCCTTCCGGATGCTGCACTGCTCCGGGTGAGGCAGCACCAGAGAGCTCTTCCCCAGCAGGCGCTGGGCGTTCTCCTCCGCCGTCTCCAGCGCCCGCAGGCAGTGATCACAGGCTGTGGGGAGACAGAATGGATGGATGGATGGATGGATGGATGGATGGATGGATGGATGGATGGATGGATGGATGGATGGATGGATGGATGGATGGATGGATGGATGGATGGATGGATGGATGGATGGATGGATGGCACAGGAAAGCCTTTGGAAAGGAAAGGGGCCAGAACCCAGTGCAACACAACATGACTGGTAACAACATCAGAGAGGAACAAAGCGACGGGGCTTGGAGTAACCTCAGCTAGGGCAAAGTGTCCCTGCCCATAGTGGGGACGGAATATGATCTTTAAGGCCATTTCCAAGCCAACCCATTCCAAGATTCTATGGTGGCACCTGGCACATTCCTCCAGAGCTGACGGAAGTCACCACCCCTGAGATGACACCTCAACTCGCCAACAGTTCAGTGCAGAGGCAGAAAAGGCGGCAGGGCCACCTTTGCAGAGGTGCTGAGACAAACCCAAAGGCGTCCCTGGGTACCGGGCAGCTCCCCCGGGCTCCCGCGGTCACCGCGCCGGGGCAGGGGACAGGGATGGGGACGCGCCACCAGCGCCAGCCGCTCACCTCGGTAGTTGTACAGGGCATTCCAGAGGAACTGCGATGACACCACCGGCCTCTCCACGAAGACAGTTTCCCCTTTGCGGATGTTCTTGGTGGCGAACAAGCCCTTTCCCTGCCGAGGGACAACCGCGGGTCAGGGACGCGCCCGCAGCCGAGTCATGCCCGGGAGCTGAGGGAATCCCCCGATCCCGAGGGGACCCTGCGGGATTCCACCCCCTGTGCCCCCCCCAATGCCGGGCGGGCAGGGAGGGACCCGCCCGGCGGGGACACCGCGGGCTGCTCACCTTGGCGCTGCTGATGAACCGCGCCTCCGCCGCAGCCCCGGCGTGTCCCCCCGCCGCGGCCGCCATCTTCGGGCGGCGACTTCCCCGCCCTGACCCGCCGGGCAGCGCCTCTTCCTCTTCCTCCTCCTCCTCCTCTTCCTCCTCCTCCTCCTCCCCCGCCCCCTGCGCCCCTCAGGGCGCCGCGCTCGCCATCGCCGCCCTCAGCCGCGGGGCGCGCGGGGGCCGGCCGCCATCTTGGCCCCCCCGTCACAGCCCCCCGGCAGCGTCTGAAAACACCGCCAAAACACCCCAAAAACACCCCGAAAACACCCCAAAAACACCGCCAAAATGGGGCCGGCGCGCTGCCACTGCCACCCCAAATCACACAAGTTTGCTGTCTCCCCCCATCAATTATTTACTGGTAGAGGAATAGCCGTCCCAGCCCTGGCAGGCGGCAACACGAGTTGCCCCCTCATTTGAGGTGCAAGGTGCCCGCTGCCCTGCGCACCCAAAACTGGCCCGACTTTCCCCGAAAAAGCCGTCAAAACACGCTGCTGTGGCCACTCTGCCCTCGCTGCCTCCTGCTTGGGGGTCTGCAAAGCCTAAAATCCACGGAAATGGGTGTTTGGTTGTATTTACTAATTGCCGGCGCTGCGGCTGAGCCCCGCTCCTCGCCGACCCGGCGGGAGCAGGGCTGGGAATTGGGGACGGTGCCGTGTTCGGGGCTTGGGGAGTGATTTAGTGTCACCAAGTGTCACTAGGTGTCACTGTCGGCTCGTGCGGGGACACACCCCGCGGGACAGGGCTGGAGCTGCCACCTCCATGGTCGGGGCAGCAGCAGGAGCGCGGCCGCAGGGCTGGACACTGACCCACAGCGTGTGTGAAGGGCTGGACACTGACCCACAGCGTGTGTGAAGGGCTGGACACTGACCCACAGCGTGTGTGAAGGGCTGGACACTGACCCACAGTGTGGCTGCAGGGCTGGACACTGACCCACAGCGCGTTTGAAGGGCTGGACACTGACCCA